>BSBK01000377.1:360000-507500 GCA_027943335.1 Chamaecyparis obtusa | reverse complement strand
GTCTTCTTGTCTTTTCTTTTGTGTTGTGACTTTAGGGAAATTTTATCACCACCTTAGGAATTTCCTAGTTGTTACCTCTTGTATGGGCCTTTGGTTCTATCTCCTAGCTTGGGGGAGTGGGCCTATTGGTTCCACGTGGTTGGGTGTTTAATATTTATATTGAGGTATTGTTCATGATTCTCTGGATGATCCTAGCACATATTCCTTTCTAGATCTGCAGTTGAAGATTTCTTATTGGATATTTTAATATGTTGAAATGTACTTATGTATTTGTATTCATGTAATTTTAATCTCCTAAAAGGAGTCTTGTAGTATTGATGTAATATCAATTCAAAGCAATGCATAAGGGAATGGGTAGTTCTAGGTAAAAGAAAGGGAAAAGAATGTGGAATATTGGACATGTTACTAGCATTAAAAGAAAGTGCTTATGTTATTTCTCCTATCCTCTTATGTTGTCCATATGTAAAGGAAATAATCTTAAATATACTTATATATAATGATGTATCACAACAATAATGTATTCTCTCTTCATGAAAGGATCCAAGGAAATTATTGAGAAATGATATATTAGTTATTGGAATTATTAACAATGAATGGTTATGAAAAAATGCAATAAAATAGTAACTTGATTATAATGTTAATACTTGGTTCATGTTAATGAAGTACCTAGGATAATGCCTACCTTAATGAATATTAATCTCTTACCTAAATTATTAGAGAAAAGTGATATAAAGGATAGTAGAGGTAGATGAAATCAATATGAATTTATGGAATGAGTTGATAAAAGGAATAATGATGTTGGATGATTAACTTATGTTTAATAAAAGAAATAAGTTAGGGACATTTAACTTGGTGCATTAAAATGAACGTAGATCTTTTAAGTTCATTATTCCGTGAATATCTTATGCATGTAAATGGTTTATATGATGTTGCTTTAGTAGCGACGTTAGGGAACCCGTGAGGACTTAAGTTGTATAAATCTTACATTCAAGTAGTAGAAAATTATTTCTTCTTTTAGAAATATGAAGTGCAATGATGAATATTATTCTAGTTAAATAAAAAAAGAAATTTACTACTTGCATTTTATAGAAGTTTTATGTCTTGTCCTCTTGGGTTGCCTGGCGGGGTGTTACAAAACATGCTAGTGGTTTGATTGCAGGATGATAGTCAAAGAATAATTAAAATGTTGTGTTTGTTTCTTGCTTTCATTCACATAGTCTAATTAGGGCTCCATTAAAATTTCTTGAGAATTTTTATAGTCGGTAAGGAATTTGGCTCTTCATTACATGGAGGTGATGACCATGAATGAACCCAAAAATCCAATGATCCTACTAATATGATAGATTCTTGGGGAAGCAGAGAAAGGTAGTGCATCTTTAACACTTCTACTTGCCAAGGGATTATGCTCTTCTCTCTCTGAGAGAACCAGAAACCCAAAAGCTTGTAGATTTGGTGAAGTGAAGCTAACTCAGTGATGAAATTTCTTGATATGTTTGGGTGAAGTGATGAGGTAGAGAAGTATGCTCTTCTCTTTTTGAGAGAAACAAAAAATCAAACCCTCAGATCTAAGCCAAGTTGTGTCACCTTTAGAGGGCCTGCCAGAATTTGAACCTCTAGGAATGACCCAAGTGAGTACACACCTTTCACTAGTGATTCCATCTCACTTTAATAAAGAACAATTTTCTAAGTCTAAAGACTCCAAAGCCATATTAGCTTCCTTCTCATGATTTTGACTATCATCTTGAGAAGGCCATGTTTGTTGTATTGAGCGGCACTGCTCCTAGCCTTGCTTGCGGGGGTGTACGACTTTCAAGTGCTAGTGTGGCTATGAGGCCTCAACCTTGTATCGGGGACACCAAAGGTTAGTATGAATGGAAGCCTATTAAAAAACTTTCCTTAGCTAGTGGCCAACCCGGTTCACCTCCGAAAGGAGTCATAATCTTTTTGTAGGGAGGGGGAAGGATCTCTCCCATAGATTCCTATCATAGGAATACACCTGGATGCTTGAAGGTGGTATATGACACTAGCCCCTGCCATAAGGGTAACCTTTGAACGTATACTATTGAGTCCTTGGAAACACCAAAAACATGGGCGCCCTCTAGGGGGTGACACAGCTATGTGAGCGTCACGTATGCGCATAAGCAATGGGGTAAAGGTTTTGTCTTCTCACCATTTTTTTGGTAGGGATAAGCTGTGTTTGTTATCGAGTCTTAAACATTGTCCAATCATTATCAAACAAAGACTCCCCTGATGCTATCAAGTTTCTTTGTCCTTGATAGGTATGTTAATGACTACTTCTTGTATCACAACTGCTTGATCTAAACCTTTATGTCTTTAAAAAAATGCTTGAAGCCTCAAAATGAGATTGTTGACTAAACTGTTCTTCAAACCTATTAGGAAACAAGATTTTTTGTCAGACATCAATTCAGGCTGTATCTCAGAATTCAACTTTTACCTCAAAAAATGTGTGAAACTGTCACACTTTGGATTTTTCCCACGCGAAGTTTCACTTTTCAGAGCACTTTCTCATGTGAGACTTTGTTCTTTCACGCAAAACTTGGTGTTCTGTCATGTGCCCTGGTACTCTCTCACATGAAATTATAGCCCAGTTTTAAAAAATAGAGACCTGCTCCCTATTGACTATTTGACTTTTTATCTGATCTACTTTTTGTCTGAGGTTTGTTTTTCTATTTTCCTATCATTCACTATTAGAAACTAGTTGTCTTGAGTTGGGAATCAATTGATCTTTGCTTTGGCTCATGTTGTCTCTCATTGGTTTACCTTATCTCTTTATGCCTTTTGTACCTCATGTTGTGATAGTCTTATCTCAGTTGTTCTAGCCATCTCTCTTGATGATTCGTACCAGTTCCATCTCACATCTTGGTTGTTCTAGCCTTTATCTCCTTTGCATTATTCTTAGAGACTAAGTTGAGAATTAGCCCAAGTCTTCTCTCGTCGCATTACCATCAAAGCTTATGATGAGGAAGAATGCAAGTCCCAAGGCTTAGTTGTGCTACCTATCCACGTAGGTCCTGTTGATAGAGATGTTACTTTTAAAGTTCTTGACATTCCTCTTGCCTATGATATCTTGTTGGGTAGGCCATGGATTCATGAGATGCAAGCTATCCCATCCACGTACCATCAATGCATTAAGTTTCCATTTCATGGGGTGGAAGTCACTATGCTTGCTAATACCAATTACTCTTGCAACACTCTTGTGCAATCTACGGATAGCTTTGTTCCGACAAATAGAGAATCCACTAAGTTTAATGATGCTAAACTGAAGGAAATGGAACAAACTTTGAGACTTAAGGATACAGGCATGGGAGAATAGAAAATTAAACCTGTGCTATCATTGGTTGCTCTACCTCTATCTCCATGCTCTTATGGGAGACCTTCCGATAATAAAAAACTTTCTAATGCTTCTCCTCATATAGTTTATGATGGCACCTTTGTAAGGGCCTCTACACCTTAAGAAGATAAGGATGAAGAAAGAGCTATTAGAGCTTGGATCTATAAGGGAAAAGAAATAGCTAAAACAACTACTCCACCTCTAGATTTAGAGCAAGAACCATACAGTGAGGCCTTCAAGATCATGAAGCACTTCAGTTATAGGGGGAGTGGTCCTATAGGAAAGAATGATAATGGCTTACTAAAACCCATTGAAGCTATGGGTCACCACAAAAAAGATACTATGGGCTTAGGCTTTAAAAATACTCCCTTTCATTTAGGGACCAAGAAATTTGTGTCAGCTCCTAAACCTGAACCTAAACGTGAACAAGAAATTGAAGATGCCACTCTAGAAGTAAATCCAGAGGCCATCTCTGATGAGGACATGTTTCCATATTCTATTCCTCTGGAACTTGCTACACTCTTTGCAGAACCTGATGAGCCTATCATACCTGTCCATATGGTAGAGATTGATACTGATACTGATACTGATTCTGATAAAACCTCTTTAGTGCATCAATTCACATATGAGCAATGGAAAGCAACATTGAATGATGATCCCAATTTTCCAAGTGAACAATATAAGCCACCACATTTTCAAAAGTATCTTGAACAAGAACAACTTTAGTAAGTTGTTAATGCCACAAGGAATGAAGATGAGTTAGGTAATATAGCTAGTACTAATGAAATTCCCACATCAAGTATTGACTCACATGAATATGAGTTTGACTCTTTTTTTGATGCTACTTATGATGTAGACATAGATATTGTTCACATGTATGAAAGACTTCTTGAAGTAGGTGAAGGGTCTAGTGTTAGGCCACATGAATTAGACACCACTAGTATTAACATATCCTCTACTTCCAATATAAGGTCTTATAGGGATTCAAATTCTCCTTTAGATGAGATTGCTCTATGTCTTGACTTTCTTGTTCATGCTTTTGATGGCTATACCATGAATGTGATTGAACCAGTCACTACTAATCTTTCACTCCATCATCCTGATCTAATAAACTAGAACTCCCCTTTAACATCCAATGAAGTCCTAACATTCCAAAATTATTAAGATCTAGCCTGTTACCTCCATGCTATTGAGCCTGTGATGTCCTCCACTAGTGAAAGTCATGTCAGCATGACAGAGGTGGATATCAAGTATCTCAGTCAAAAAATTAAAAGAAGAAAAAATAGATGCTCTAATGGTGAAAACCACTTTGTGGCAGTATCAGGGCCAAAAATAGTAAAAATAAAAGATGTATCAGAGCATGAAAACCTCTTTGAGGTGCCCAAGGATGAGATACTTGATACGCTTCTAAGCCACTTTCAAGGGAGATCATCAGTATTGATTGAGCCAACATAGCCAATAAATTTGGGTACAGAGGCTACTCCACAAATTATTCATCTAGCTCAGTCACTATTTGCAAAATAAAAAGAAGAGTTCACGAGCTTCTTTTAGAGAAAGAAAGTAAAATTTTCATGGACCTACTCTGACATGCCTAGATTAGACCCCATTCTAATCATGCACCATTTTTCCATTGTGCCAGGTATTAAACCTATTAAACAGAAGCTGCGAAAGATGCATCCACACGTAGCACTTTTGGTCAAAGTAGAGCCAGAAAAGCTTCTCAAGGCTGGATTCATAAGGACTATTGACTATGCCGAGTGGATTTCAAACATTGTTCCAGTAACCAAGCATGATAAATCCATTCTTGTGTGTATAGACTTCCAGGATCTCAATAAGGCATGTCCAAAAGATGACTTCCCCCTTCCTAATATTGATATGATAGTAGACATGACAATAGGATATGAGATGTATTCCTTGATGGATCAATTTTCTAGCTATAATCAAATAAAAATTATGCCAGAAGATCAAGAAAAGACTGCTTTCACATGTGCCTAGGGAACCTTTTGCTGGAATATCATGCCTTTTGGGCTTAAGAATGCTAGAGAAACATATCAGAGAGCTGTCACTACTATTTTCCATGATATGATGCATAAAAAAATGGAGGATTATGTGGATGATACTTTAGCTAAAAGCATACAACGAAGAACTCATCTCATAGATTTGGATCCCATACTTGATTGCATGGAATAATTTAGTCTTAGACTTAACCCCAAAATGTGTGCATTCGGTGTCACTTTCGGGAAACTCTTGGGTTACATCATCTTAGCTAAAGGCATAGAAGTTGATCCCAAAAAAGTGCAAGCTATTATGGACATGCCTCCACCCAAGAACATTAGTCAAATGAGGGGACTACATGGAAGGCTACAATCTATCCAACGTTTCATTTCACAGTTGGCTGACAATTCCCAACCATTCACTAAAACTTTGCATAAGGGTGTGGCTTATGAATGGAATGAAGAATGTGACAGGAGACTCACTCAGATTAAACAATATCTTGCTAATTCACCTATATTGATGCCTCTTATTCATGGGAAGCCACTTATACTATACATCTCAACCATGAACACATCTTTGGGTGCTCTACTAGCTCAAGAAGATCAGAACAACAAAGAGAGAGCTATATATTATATCAGCAGAACATTGGTGGCTTATGAAATGAACTATTCTATCATTGAGAAAGTTTGTCTGGCAGTAGTATTCACTTCTTATAAGTTGTGGCATCATATGCTCACCCATACCACAAGGCTTATTACAAAAATTGATCCACTAAAGTACTTATTGAGCAAGGCTTCCCTCACAGGTAGATTAGCAAAATGGGTGATGATACTTAGTGAATTTGACATTGAGTATGTGGAAAGAAAATCTATTAAAGGACAAGAAATTGCTGATCAGTTGGCAGAAGCTCCTCTAAAAGGTCACTAGCCTTTGAATATTGAATTCCCAGATGAATCCATCATGCTTCTCACACATCAAGCTTGGAGCATGTTCTTTGATGGATCATTTACTCAACAAGGATTAGATGCATGCATTCTGTTTATAACACCTCAAAGATAGTCATTACCAAAATCTTACAATTTTTTGTTTCCCTACACAAACAACGTCACTGAATATGAAGCTCTCATTAATGACATGAAGATAGCCATTGAATGGCATGTGGATGAGCTCAAGGTATTTGGAGACTCTTAGTTAATCATCAACCAAGTTAATGATGTCTATCAAACAAAAGATGACAAGCTAGTACCTTACAAAAGAATGGTGGATGATCTCAAATAGTATTTTGCACACATTGCTTTCCAGAAAATTCCAAGGGAAGACAATAAAGTAGCTAATGCTATGGCCACTCTTTCTTCAATGTTACAAATGCTAGAAAATGACTTCAGACATGAATTCTTGGTGGAGGCATTACACTACCCTACCTATGATATTCCTGAATCTAGGATGATCTATTCAGTCATTGGGCATGGTTCATCCCGCTACCACCATATCTTTTCCTACCTTTGTGACCAGGTCATTCCAAACACTTATACTTGGAATGAAAAGCATCAACTAATTCATACTACTTCACGGTATGTCATCATAGCAAATGACTTGTATAAATAGGGTCTAGACAGTACCCTCCTTAGGTGTCTAGAACCCAATGAGTCCAAACGTGCGCTAGCTGAGGTATACGAAGGTATTTATGGGTCTCATTCTAGTGGTCTGACATTATCTCAGAAACTTATTAGAGCTAGTTACTACTGGTCAGACATGGAGAAAGAAGCTATTCAATATGCCAAGACTTGAAAACAATGCCAATTTCATGGGAATTTGATTCATGCTCCTACTAAAGAGCTTATTCCTTTCATCAGTTTCTGTCCATTTCAACAATGGGCCTTTGACTTGGTGGGTTAGATATATCCTTCTTCTTCAAGAGGACATATGTTTATCATCATAGCTTCTGACTATTTTACTAAGTGGGTTGAAGTAGTGCCTCTTGCTTTAGGTGATGGCAAGTTTGTGGCTATGTTTATACTAAACTATATCATTTGTAGATATGGTGTACCCTCATCCATTATCACTAACAATGGGGGAAAATTCAAGAACAAGGACTTGAGAGACTTATGCACCAAATTTAGGATTATTTAGCATTGGTCATCTATCTATTATCCTTAGGGTAATGGACAAGCAGAAGCTTCTAATAAGACAATTCTCAAAATCTTACGTAGAACAGTTCATAAATCTGGTAGAGATTGGCATTTGCAGATTAATCTGGCTTTGTGGGCCTACAGAATAAGTATCTGAACACCAATAGGGGCTACACCTTTTTCCTTGGTTTACAGAGTAGATGCAATATTGCCTATTGAGGTTGAGATTCCAACATTGTGAATCTCTCTGAGGGGCCTCATCACTGATGAAGAAAATAGAATATCCTGGCTTCAAGAGCTTGAGTTACTTGATGAACATTGGAAGGTGGTGTTCGATCATCTAAGAGCATACCAAAAGAGGATGTCTAAAGCCTACAATAAGAAAGTCAGACAAAGAGAATTCCAAGTGGGTGACCTCATTCTGAGATAAAACCCCAAGAATCAGCAACAATGAGTTCAGAAAGGGAAATTTGAACCAAACTGGCTTGGTCCATATGTTATCACTATAGCATTTGGGTGTAGCGCTTACCGACTTTCCACCACTGAAGGAGAACAACTCAAAGAGCCTATCAACACTCTTCACTTGAAGAAATTCTATAGTTGAGGTATTTTATGTATGCTCATGTACATACTTATTGGTCCTGAAAAAATCCCAAAAATCATATATTAGCAAAAATCCTAAAAATTGCAAAATGTCCTAAAAAAATGATCATCTTAGTGAAAACCTAGTAAATAGGCACTTTGATGTATCTATTATCTTGGTGAAAACCTGGTAAACATGTGCCTTGATAATAATAAAAAAAATACAAAAAATTGAAAAAATACCAAAAAATCAAAAGATCAAAAATTAAAAAAAAAGAAATATTCAAAAATACAAAAAAATCAAAAAAGAGAAAAGTACAAAAAAAAATTGAAAAAGAAAAAAAATGTGCCATTGATGAGAACCTGGTAAACAGGCGTCATGGTAGCAAAAATAGAATCTCTGCCAAGATGGTGAAAACCTGGTAAATAGGCACCTCTTATTTCCTGAAGCTGCATCCCATCTCAGCACCATTTGGCTCTTGCTTTCCTGCTTTTCCTGCTTTAGTTGGTTTCCTACTTTTAGTTTGTTTCCTACTTTAGTTTTTTAGCTCATGCACTTTCTTTTAGTTGTCTTCGAGATTTTCCTCGACTCTTCATGGATTGGAATTGGTCTAGGGGGCATTGTCCTATCACTTTCAAAGACTCTTTCGTGCATCAGTCACCAGTGGTTCTCACTGCATCTGTCTGCTGATGCCTAGCTACTTTTGAGATTTCTCTCTTTGAGGATCTCTCATATATCAATCACTAGTGGTTCCCACTATGCCTGTCTACTAATACCTAGCTCTTATTCGAACCCCTCTCTTTCAAGATCTCTTCCTTACATCAGTCACCAGTGGTTCTCACTGCATCTGCTTGCTGATGTTTCACTCGTGCTTTATTCTCTCTTTAGAGAATCTTCCTCGTATCAATCACTAGTGGTTCTCACTGCATCCTCTTGTTGATACTTGGTTCATGCTCTGATATCTTCTTGAGACTTCATCTCTCACGACAGTCACTAGTGGTTCTCACTGTGTCTGCCTACTGTCGCTATCTCATTGAGACTTTGAACATTGTACACTTCTGATTTGACTTCAATCTACTTGAACACAAACATAAATTGAAACTAAAATTGAATTTGTGTTCCTTTGAAGCATGCTGAGCTTTTTTCTTTGAGTTCTTGTTTGTTTTCTTTATCATTTCCCCTCGAGAGAATCTAAGATGTCTCCTTGACTGAGAAAAGCAAAGATTGGGGGCATGATCTTTTTCTATGCTTTCTGCTTGCTGGTTTAGTTCCAATGATCCAAAGAATCTATCTAAGAGGGGTTTCTGTCTGTAAGAGCCTCCATCTCATATTAGATGGCCATGCGTACCTTGACTCCTTTTATATGGATGCTTTGGTGAGGTTGGTTCTTCTCCTTGTCTATTTTAAGTGACTTCTTTTTGCTACAAGTAAAATCGCTAATGCTCATCCTCCTAGGTGAACGCAAGGGTCACTGCGAGAAATCTTTGGCAAAAGGAGGAACTCTCATTTGTTTGGTGTGTTTGTTCACAAGCAACATTCAGGTCATTTTAGCGATTGTGCTTTGATGCTTATGTTAACTTGCTAAATCAAAAGGAATAGGAGTTCAGGTCATTCTGGCTTCTTGTGCCTTAATGCTTATATCTCATTTTGACAAATCTAAGACTTATGTCATATTCATATTCTCATGATTGCAATGTTAGTGAGGATTGTATGGCATCTTGTGATCATCTTGTGCCTAAATGAACTCTATGATGATAAATGCGGTGAGTCCAACAACCAAGTCCTAGGAATTTTATCCGTTCATTCTAGGCTTGCATTTAGCTTAGGCTTGCATCTTTCATGCTAAGCTTGCATTTGAGACAATATCTTGGTGCTCTCTTGATTGTTTTCTTTTGGATCTGTTCATCGAAGGTTATCATCTTTTGTCCTGGGTTCATCTTGGCTGCACAAGTGTCCGGTCCTCGCTTTCAATCTTCGAAACATATTCTTTTTTATTAGTACCTATCATATATTGTGACAATCCTACATGAGATGATTAGTACCATATACATTACATATCCATTGCATTTTCATTGAGTTGCATTTACATTCATAAACTCATTTTCATCCATACATTTACATATTCATTTACATGTGCATCCATTATAAGCATAACTCAAATCATACATTACACGTATGCATACATTCTATCCATCTATCACTACATTTCACATTGCTTTATCATAAAAAAGGAAACATGTGCATATTCATATCATAAAAAGAAAACATGTGTATTGCATACATTTCTATCCATAAATTTAAGCATATAGAACACATCTCATAAACATCAACATCAAAGTAATATAGCAACAAGTACAATGATATAAAAAATGTCAATCTCATATATATATATCTCGATCCAATGTCATGTACAAAAGAGAAGGGTGCTACTCGAGCACAGTATAAAAAATGGGTTACAATATATGTATCAACAATGTGCTAACTCTACCCATCACCACCTGGAGGAGGTGGTGGCAGTGGTCTTTATGGAAGGGGCATCGACCACTGTGGATGTGTCTACTATGGTGGTGCCTATGGTGGTGGTGCTTGTGGAGCTCCAATGTACTCATAAAATGGTGGTACCTACTTTGATAGATCTGAAATGACTCCGTAGTAAGCTCCATAATAATAAGCTACCTGAGCAGCCTCATATCTCATCTCGATCCTCAATCATGCTAGCTCCTCCCATAGCTGTCTGATTTCAGCATCTCTATTAGCTACACGGGTCTCCTCTCTAATGACTCGAGTGTGATAGTCATCTCACTCCCGCTGGACCTACCTTACTCTCTCACAACTCTTCCTAAGAGCCTCCTATAGCTATGGTGTCCCCTCTCCTATAGGAATATTAGGCATATCAGTATCATCATCTGGAGGGGTCTACTATGATGAATCACCTCTCCGCTACCTGGTGGACCTCTACTGGGCCCCACTACTCCCAGCTGCTACATCTGAGCCCATGGTCCTGGTAGGGATGCTGGTCTATCCTCATCTAGGCCTTAGCACTCTTTGCTGCTGTCCCTGTGACCCCTATTATGTAGGCTACTAAACTAGTACTTGTTGGGTGGGTACCTGCTACTGCTGAACAGGTTGTTGCTGTGCTCCCATACCGATAGGATCAGTGAATCTGGGATGAGGTCATTCTATCAACTGGTCCCTATATGCAGGCATCACCCCTACATTAGTGACATCCACCATGTAATCCCAGCATGTGGCTGGTATGCGTGCCTCTATCACACATCACCCTGGATCATGTCTCCCATGCCACCCCTTCTCATCGGTGAAGTGAGCATAGGGGCAATACTCATGTGATATATCCAACTACCTACCAAACTTGTGCAAGACACATGTAACAAGGAATTGCTCAATGATAGTAACACTCTATCCAATCAATGGATGTGAAACAAACATATGTGAAATCTCTTGATGAGAATCATCCTAGGGCTCAGTGGTAACCCAAGGTCTCTAGACAATAGCTTCCATGTCATCTAGCTATTCTCACCACTGCTTCATCTTACCTAGCAAAGGCTGAGTCTTCAGACCTGCATACCTATAATATAAGGCTCCAGTGGCTATCATGTATCATGGAAAATAGGTCTACAAACAAGGAGATGCTACCAGGCCTAGATCTGCAAGACAAAGACACCTACCGTGATGGTCCTTGCATCGTGATACATGATCTCATGAAGCTCATGGTACATCTATGCTACAATACACTCACCCCATCCGAATCTAATTGCTGGTCTGGCTAGCATCCTCTGTAACATCATGCCCCAGCCATGCTCTAAAACCATGCTAACCTTGATCTGGAACAAGGTAGAAGCTCAAAAACATAGCAAGTACAATAGCTAATGGGTGAGCACCACTGTATCTATGAATTAGGTCCTTCCAAGAGATGGCCTGACCCATCACTAGATCATCTTTGAAGATATCCCTCAAGGCTACTATACTCTACTGTGACTATGTATCATACTCTACTCGAGTACCATGGATGGGTATCCTCAAGATCCTATATATATCCTTAGGAGTCATAGTTATCTCCCCCATCAAAAAATGGAAAGTGTTCATCTCCAAATGGAAATTCTCTACAAGTGCACCAAGAAGACCGTGATTTACCCTAATATCGGGTAGATCACGCAAGTATCCTAGACCGAGCCCCTCAATGTGAGCACTCTCTACACCCATCAGTCTCTAAACTAATGTAGTAATCACTGGATGATGTGACCTGAAGGAAAGATTGGGGAATTCAACCTCCAAAGCAAGTGATGAAATTGGATCAGTATCTCAACATGATGGTTTTCAAAAAAATAACAATAAATATAGCAAGACATCTATCCTAGACATGACTCTACGATGCTCTACTTGGCTGATTTCATGCAAATTTGACAAATTTTGGCAAAGACATTCAAACCCTATAGTAGCTTTTTGCATGAAGAAATTGTTCCTTCGCATGAGATAGGACTTATTCTTGCGTGAGTAGGAGAAATTTTGCACGAGACCAACTTTCAACTCGCGTGAGCTTCCAGACAAACACCACACAAAGAAACCCTAACTGATGCGAGGAAACTACTTTTTCATGCAAAAGGAGATCTAGGCCAGTGTGACAAAACTACTTCCTCGCACGAGATTAGAAGAACTCACCCTAAAACTTGCTAGATCTACCCTAAATTAACCTAGAAAGTAGTACAAATTGAAATGCAAGGAGGTTTATCGACTACTTACAGGTGCGTCGTACTTCGATGGTCAAGCATGTCATTGAGAGTGCTCAAATTGATGCATATGTAGTGGAAGACCCTCCATTTCTCTCTCAGAGCTCAAAATCACAAGAAGACAAAAGTGAATAATGAATTGAAAGTGACCCCTTTGGGCCTTATATAGCTTTTTGACCTAATTTTCAAAGTGCTTCATTTTTCATGGAAATTGCACCCTTGGCTAAATCGACTGCTCTGAATCCATTTTCGGGATCAAAATCAAAATCTGACATCTCTAGATAGCTTGAAATCATGTTTTAAATTTTGAGACCCTTTGGGATCAGACGCTTGTGCAATCAATCTTCTAGCATCATTTTTCCTACCAGATCCTCATCTCTGCATCATTTTCTTTGGATCTTTTCTATTTTCATCAAAGTCAACTTTGGTCAACCATGGTCAAACTCAGTCAGCAGGACCTCCCAATTACTCTAATTTGCTTTTGCAGCTTCTTAAATCTAGTCTGATTACTGCTACTCTGTAACCTCTTGTTGTTAATCATTCTTCTGATATGTCATCTTTCAATTTCGCTCCCAAGGGTGCAGGCTAATTGCATCATTTGAATCTTTTTGAACTAGTCTCTTATCAGTCTGATCTGAATCAAAGTCCTCACCACTTGAGGCATCTTGTCACTAGGGGCATCTTCACGCCTCACATCTTGCTATCTGGTCATCTATCTTTTAGGTATCTGAGCAATCTAACTTGGATCCTCAAGGTTCAAGCTTCGTTCTAGAAATGGTTCTCAAAATTTATTAGGTATTGGGGTAATCTAACCCTAATTCTTGGGAGTCAATCTTTTTTCTAGAGATAGCTCTCGAAATCTCTTTTAGACCATTATCTAGGCAATCTAACCCGGGTCTCGGAGGGCTAAGCTTCATATTGGGGCAATCTAACCCTGATTCTGGAGACAGTCCTAAGTCTGCATCTGAATCTCATTCTAGGCATTGGGGCAACTTAACCCTGATTCTCATCTTCTCTCAAGATCGTTGTCTTCGCAATCTAACTTGGACATCAAAAACTCATGCTTTCATCTATTCAGTGTCTTGGCATCCTAACCTAGACCTCTGAAAATTCTTGGCATTTGTCACTTTAGACTATTCTTTGAATCAACATGTTGTTCGCACATCAATTAAAAGAGGGACAAATGTAATACCCCAAAATTGGCACCTAATAAATTCAATCAATTTTGGTACATTTTCATCAATTTTACATCTTCAAAGTCCTAGTTTACTAGGCAATTTTCTCTCTCCCACCTGACTTAATTTGACTTGATGTCAATTGCAAAAACCTTAAATTGCATTAATCAAATATAAAAATTAATTCCTAAAGTCTTCAACTTTTATTAGCTAAATTACCCCTATCATAAATTAATTTAATTCTAAAGTCCTAAGTTTAAATTAAATTAAACCCATCCCATTTGGCTAATATACATAAAAAGGAATTAATAATACTTGTTATTTGAATGGACACCTTTTTTTGAATTAATAATTCAAATTATTTGAACAGTCACCCTTATGTGGCAATAAGCATTCTTTTAATTAAGTAATTCATGCCTTTTTGTCTAAATTGGGAATGAAGAGTCAGGAGTTTCAAATCAAGAACCTCTTCATTCTCTCCCTGGGCTTGTCTATTTAATAAACCTCATTCTTCATTTGAAAGGGGGAAATTTTGAGAGTAACTAAACGATAGCAATTTTTTGTCTCAATTTCATACTTTCAAGCTTTCATTGCATATTTAGATTAATTTCATCTAGTTTAATATTGCATCTTCATTGTAACTAGTTTGCTTACTTGCTCATAGTTTAATCTCATATTTTTTTCAAGTTATTTAGACTAAACTCACATCTTCATATTTCTTTCAAGCTCTTAGATTAATTGCACTTCATTCTAGATTAATTTCAATTTGATTATCTTCATAAGCTTTCAAATCCTTCATTGTAGTACTGGTCTTACGGTTGTTGGCTCTTTTTCTGAGAGTAATCAAACACCCCATCTACATAGGAGGCAATAGGTCACTTCACCATGAATTTTGAATTGAGTAATCAATACTCTCTTTCATAATTTGATTGTGTGAATAATGACTATGTTGTGTGTGTAGCTGGATTAGAGGTCCACATTCAACCATACACACTAGTTAGCACTCCCTGACTGGTATTGCCAATAATTTGATTTTCAGGATGGTTATTTTTTACATACCCTGGAGTTTAAGGAGTTTCAGTGGTCTTGCTTGTGTCATCACAAGCCTCTTTTTCACTTCCTTCCTCAACAAGTTCTTCTTCTTCGGCAGTAGCAGTGGCTTCTTTTACTTCTGATATCTGACTACTGTCATACATTCTTTCTTGTATTTGAAATTTTTCATCTATTCTTACATTGTTACTTTCAACCATCTTCCTTAATCTCAGATTGAAACATTTGTATGTCTTAATCTTAATAGAGTAACCAAGGAAGATACCTTCATCACTTCTAGCATCAAATTTTCCTATCTCATCATCCCTCTTGATATAACATTTGCTACCAAAAATTACAGTAGGAGTATGATCAAACCATAGTTCATAGGGAGTCTTACTTGTACCATCTCTGATTTGAATTCTGTTTAATGTGCATACTGTTGTTCCAATAGCCTCTCTCAAATGTACATGAGATACATTCCCTCTAATCAGCATTATCCTGGCAGCATCAAGTATGGTTTTATTTCTTCGCTTTGATATCCCATTCTACTATGGAGTTCTAGGAGTAGATGTTTGTCTTTTTATCCCATGCTCTTCACTGTAAGAATTGAATAGATCTTATGTAAACTCTCCATCTCTGTCTGATCTTAAACACTTTATTTTCAATCCTGATTCATTCTCTACCTTTTCTTTAAACAACATGAATTTGTCAAATGCTTTTGATTTCTCTCTCAAATAAGTAACTCACATCGTTCTAGAAAAATCATCAACAAAGAGTATAAAATACCTTTCACCATAGTATGAATTTGTCCTTGTAGGCCCACATAGATCTTTATGTACCAGATCCAACTTTCCTTTTGATGTAAATGTTTTTCTTTTATGACTATTTTTAGTTTTCTTTCCCATAACACATTCTCTGTATACAGTGTTAGAAGGTTTCACAATCTTCGGTAGATCTCTTACTGCATTAGCCATACTTGCTTTCACAATGTTATCAAAGTTAACATGACATAATATTATGTGTCATAACTAGCTATCATCTACCTTCACAACAAAACAAGAGGCTCCAAATGTGTTTATTTCAAATACATTACCTCTAGATCTTGAACCAGTGGCAATCAGTTTTCCTTCCTTGCTTCTGATAAAGCACTTACCATCAACAAAACTTAACTAAAAGTTTTTATCCATTAACTTTCCAACACTCAAAAAGTTATGTTTCAGTCCTTCAATAACTATTACATTGTTTGTATTAGTCTTTCCATCCAAAGTGATGGATCCTACTCCTATGATGGATTTTGGGAGATTATCCCCAAATCTTACAATGCCTCCATCATAATTTACTAATTTAACAAATTTGTTCTTATCACCAGTCATTTGATGAGAACATCCACTGTCAATTATCCATTCAATCTTCTTGTCAACATGAGATACTAAGGATTTTTCTTCATGAATTGGTTCATCTTTAATAGCAACAAATCCAATCTCTCCATTGTCTAAATCATCATCATCATCAGCAAAGATTCCTTCACTAGCATAATAACATTCTTTATCTCTTCTAATCTTTGCATAATCAAGTTTGTATTTAGGAACTCTTGCAGGACATCTAGATGCAAAATGACCTACCTTATTGCATGAAAAACATTTCAAAGGTAATTTTCCTTCAAATTTTCCCTTACCTCTTTTCCCTTTTCTAGCTATTAGTGCAACAAGTTCTTCCATCTTCTTTTCTTCTTCCATTATCTTCTCCCATTCCTCAACATATTCACCAAGTTCTTCTCTCAGGTCTTCTTTGCTTGTACTTAGAAGTGCAGATACTTTCTTGTGTGTAGATGCCCTAAATGAAAATTCAACTTTAGGAGCATCTTCTCCTAATTCCGCAGCTTAACTTTGCAATCAACATCTCTCTGCTAAAGTTTGGAGTCAGGGGTATAGTTTCTTGAATTGACATTGCCTTGAATTTGTAAGTAGGGGTTAGAGATCTGAGAATCTTTGCAATGACTTCATCTTCATCATAAGTACCTCCAAAATTTTTGATTCCAACCACAGCTTCTATAACCCTTTGAACATAGGCTCTAATGCTTTCATCTTCATTCATTTGTAGCTTCTCCATTTTTGTCTTCCAGTTCTGCAATTTTTCTTGTTTGGTATATTTATCTCCTTCATAGAGTGCCTCTAGTCTATTCCAAATATCATGTGCCAAATCCAAATCTTTAATTTCAATAATTTCACCTTCAAATAGTGCACTGATCAATGCTTCTCTTGTGACCATGTTGCATGAAAAAAGTTTCTTTTCATCATCGGTGGCTGACCCTATGTCATTCTCAGCTTTCAAGGTTTCCTTCTTCTTCACAATCATCCAGTAGTCTATGCCCAAGCATAGAAAATGTGTTTGCATCTTATTTTTCCAACTGTCAAAGTTTTTAGGATCAAACTTAGGACTATCCATCCTATAGTACGCCATTTTCCAAGATCACCTCAAGCTGTTAAGCTTTCTCTTTGAGGGCCACAAGCTCTGATACCAATTGTTAGGATTAATAGTCCATAATACAACTAAGAGGGGGGGTGAATCAGTTGTATGATAGAATATTAAACTTTAAACTTTAAACTTATCAATATCAAATGCAATGAACATAATGAATGCTAGGACAATAACACAATATTTTGGTTATGGGGAAACCCTGTTAAAGGTAAAAACCCTGGTGGGAATTAGCATCCACTAATGATGTACTGAGAGTATAGTAATCCTTGTTAGAAGATATAGCACTATTAGGAGCTTATTGAAACATTATAGTACATAGTCCTTCTTAGAGGACAGACCCTGTTAGGATTCAAGAACAAACTAAACTCGCTAGTTTGCAACAAGTGTATATGAAGAAATACACAATCTTTTGAACTGTTTGCCAGCAACTATCTTTTCTTGATCATTTCTAATGAATTCCACTAATAATCCTCTACTCTACATACATCAAACACAAATTCACAACCTCCTTATATCACTCTTTTCACATCCATGCCTCTTCCAAAGACAAGACCTTCTATTTATACCCTATTACATTTTACCAAGAATAGGTTGGCCCATAAGGCTTTCCTAATTACAAAAAATTACATAGGTCCATGCTAAGATACACATGATATCATAAACAAGTTTAAAATGATTACATTACAATAATTAAAGACCGACATCTTTGAATTATGCTTTCCAAACAAAACACATGCTTCATTCCTTGAGTCGGCTTCCTGATAAGCCATTGCCAGAGCACACGCCATAGAAGACATCACCAATCATTTTGTACCTTGCACTGACCAATTAACATCTATTAGTACCTCTTCCATCATCCTTCAAGATCGCATACCTTGAATCCAATCCCTCTAAAATGTATACCAAAAAATCAAAGACTAACTCTGTCAACTCTCACTTTCACAGTCCAGTGACCAGTCTTTACCAAAATAATTGTATCTTCCTTAATATGAATCCATTAATGATGTGATCTCAGATATAAGATCACAACATCCATCTAAACTCTCTTCTGACTTTGCAGCATCTAAAACATCCATACATTGTGATTACCAGTTTGGTTCCTTCATAGAAGCATATGTTGACATCAGTGACAAAACACAAATGACAACAGTATGAGTGCCCATTCAGTAACGTAGTGATTAAACATATTAAATGTCTCAATAAACACCCATGCATTAGCAATATCCAATAGAATACACATAAAGATATTCCTAAGAAATTTTAACATGGTTCATTAAGCTAGAGTTTCATCAACATTACTTATTAACTAGCTCATTTAACCAATTCCATTTCCTAGAAATCCATAATAATCTTCTTACGAGTATATCTTTTCCCAACATTAACAAGTTTGTTTGAATTTTACCATTTTCCAAAATAAAAGTCACAGATTCTTTAATAGAGAGAGAGAAATACATGAGTCATATGGCTACCCTATTATTCAATCAAATTAATATGTTCAACCCACTAACATTTTGTACACACATTTCAATAAAAGCACATTTGAGGAGTAATTACAAGTATTGTTATCCTTATAGGCATCTTCAATATGACATCTATACCATTTCCTACAAATTCACATTCTTCTAATATTTCAATTTTAGGACAGTTAGAAAGGTTGACTTAAATCTTATTCTAATAGACATATCATTATTCCTTTCATAATAACTCATTGTTCCTATATAATAGCAATGTTGTTAGCTTCAATTTCCATTTCACACACAAAATTCCAACAAAGTAAATAATTAATACACAATTTTGTTTAATATCATATTCTTTCCTTATAGTTGATGGTTTTCATTGGATCAATTCACACTGTTTACAGTGATCATATATAATTCAGAATTCCTACCATATAATCAAACATTTATCCTTTCAACAATTGTGTACTATAATCCTATTTATTACAAAACCTTGGGGACATAGGTCCTTTACCCAAGGGTTCCCTCTAGCTAGGCACATTACCCTTACAGACACATTGATTTTTCCCTATAAAATTTAGTCTTTTAAACATATTTCTTGAGAAGAAGGGAGAGACACATTTGATTTCAACAATAAATTTAATTTCTTACTTGAGAGGGTATATAAAAGAGAGATGCTTCTTAATGAATCTCAGTCACTGGTAACAAATGGACAGTCAAACCACTAGTCTCCAAAGCATTCAATAAGTGAATATGAATGTTTGAAAACTACTCCCAACAATTCTTAAACAAAATAAAGTATGTTTAAGAATTGTTGGGACTGGTCCTTTGGCTTGTATTAAACAGAATAGAACTTTTAGCATATTATTATCATTCTATTTCTTTGTTGTAAACATGCCATTGGTTCAGTTTTAATCTACTGGTGTCGTGCCCTAGCCGATGCTTTATCTGCATTATTATATGTTATTCACTATTTTGAAATGTTGACTGTGGTTATCAAATGGAAAAAATAGAAAAAAAAAATTTAACATGAATTTTTTTTTACAAAACTGAACCAATGGCATGTTTACAACAAAGAAATAGAATAATAATAATATGCTAAAAATTCTATTCTATTTAATACACGCCAAAGGACTAGTTGTATGAAATTTTCAATCACATAGCATTTCACTATTGTATGAGTGGATTGTGCAGGAACAATTAACATTAAACAAGGAGCAAACTCCTCAACACATCTTAGAAACCATTAAATTCAATAATAAATGAAATCTAACACCAACACTATTACTTCCATTCACTTCTACCAAGAATAAAGCATTTAATCCATTCAACATTACATATAATCATTAGACAGTTACATTTCCTAACTGTGTAGAGGAACAGTCACAACCAAAATGATCAAAAGTACTTTCACCCTTGCACAAGCTATTCCAAACTTCAAGTAAGATGAGAAATATGCTATATCAATCATTCATATGCATAGTAACCATTCAATGGATCATTTTTTCATTGAACCGTCTGACTATACCCCTGCGGTAGAGAAAGGAAACCTCAAAATAGAGAAAGGAAACTTAGTAAAACCAGTCTATGCCATTGTTTGTAAGGGTATAGTCATGATAAGTACCTCTCAAACCTCTCCAAACATGTAAGAATTTCTTTAAATACTTTTTTGATCTCTTCTAAACATTAATGTATGGAAAGTCAAACTAGTAGTCTCCAAAGCATTCAATAAGTGAATATGAATGTTTGAAAACTTTCCTCTCAACTTCCCCAACCACTCCTAATCGGTTAGAGGGATTAGTTGAGTGTTTAGACACTAAAACTTCTTAAACATACTTTATCTGATATGATGAATTGTAATATCAACAAACGTCAATCCAGACATTTCAAAATAGTGAATCGATATCCTTGAGCACAAGCACCAATAACATCAAATAATGGAGATAAAGCATGGGCTAGGGCATAACACCAGTAGAATGTAGTCATTTCAGTGAGCATTCATGATCAAATAAAATGCAATGCATTTGAAATTTGCAGTCGAATATGATGTCAGAGGCTCAAAAGACATTGCTCGTCAAAGATACCAATCAAAGATGAAGAAATCACATACCTTCTCTCACACTCAGCTTTCACGAAGAAAGATTTGATAGCCAAATATTTCTTGTACCACATGAAGAACATGCCATTGGTTTAGTTTAGCATGTTATTATCATATCAAATGAAGAATGTTTAAGAATTATTGGTAAGGATAGGAATAGTGGAGATTATAGAAATATCCCTCTAACTGATTAGGAGTGGTTGGGGAAGTTGAGAGGAAAGTTTTCAAACATTCATATAAAATTATTGAATGCTTTGGAGACTACTGGTTTGACTGTCCATGCGTTACCAGTGACTGAGATGCATTGCCCGATTTTGAAGGGTCATTGGTTGAGGGGACAGTCAAGGTCTGAATGTTGATAGTGAATTCCTTGAGGGAAGGTGGATTGTGAAAGACTTCTTATAATTGTATCATGTATTTCCAATATGTTTAGATGCAGGGAAGACTAGGAGAATGAAGGATCACTCATTGATTGCATGATAACCCAATTTTAAAGGGTCACTAGTTGAGGGGACAGTCAAGGTCTAGATGTTGCTAGTGAATTCCTTGAGGGAAGGGGGATTGTGAAAGACTTGTTATCATCATATTGTGTATTTCCAATATATTTGGATGTAGGGTAGACCAAGAGAATGAAGGATCACTCACTGATTGCATGATAACCTAATTTTGAAGGGTCACTAGTTGAGGAGACAGTTAAGGTTTGGATGTTGATAGTGAATTCCTTGAGGGAAGGGGGATTGTGAAAGATTTTTTATCATTTTATTATGTATTTCAAATATGTTTGGATGTAGGGCAGACCAGGAGAATGAAAGATCACTCAGTGATTGCATGATAACCTAGTTTTGAAGGGTCATTGGTTGAGGAGACAGTCAAGGTCCAGATGTTGATAGTGAATTCCTTAAGGGAAGGGGGATTTTGAAAGACTTTTTATCATTTTATTGTGTATTTCCAATATGTTTGGATGCAGGGTAGACCAGAAGAATGAAGGATCACTCACTGATTGCATGATAACCTAGTTTTGAAGGGTCACTGGTTGAGGGAACAGTCAAGGTCTGGATGTTGATAGTGAATTCATTGAGAGAAGGGGGATTTTGAAAGACTTTTTATCATTGTATTGTGTATTTACAATATGTTTGGATGCAAGGTAGACCAGGAGAATGAAGGATCACTCACTGATTGCATGATAACCCAGTTTTGAAGGGTCACTAGTTGAGGGGACAGTCAAGGTCCAGATGTTGATAGTGAATTCCTTGAGGGAAGGTGATGCAAAGGGGGTATGGTGGTCTTCATTCTACAAATGATGAGAGACTTTACAAGTTCTTTTCACACTTACCAACTAGGCTTCCCAAGGATCATTCCTTTTGATCCATTACAACCTCCACCAAATCAGAGTATAGAAATGGTTTATGGTGCCACCAAAAAATCCACATTGTAAAAATCTCAATTCCCCTCAAACCAATCAGTGGATTCAACTAAGAAACACCATCAACTCACAATCATGCAAACCATAACCTATGCTATTTTCCTTCTATCTCAGGACAGTTTTAAGAGATCAATTTATTCGACCTTCAAGATGATGAGATGAATTTTTCTAGAAACAAAGAAAGTTTTTTGTAACATCAAAAAATATAAGCAAACCAAATCTTAGAGATATTAAGTTTCAATTAATACCCCAAATTGTAATCTTTCTGACCGTGCAGTCTTAGAGAAACAAAATAGTTTTGATAGACATTTACTCTATATCCAATTAAGTTAGAAGGAGACAAGATATAAAAGATATCTCCTATGAGAAGGGGCTTAACTTGGTCCTCTCCAACATATCCAAAATGTGGTTAGATCCAACGGTTCAATATGGAGATATGTCCCCTGCACTAAGACTGAACTTTTCAAGACAGTTATTCCTTCAACCTAACTGTCAACAGTCACTTTCCTTCAATGGAGTGTGTGCCAAAACTCTACATAAACACTTGCACACATGGGGGAATCAATATAAATTATGTCCACCATCTTTCCTCCAAGGATGGAGACCTTATTCAAGGTGGAACTATTATTTTCACATCAAATCACCCTAGAATATCCTAGTTGAGGGTTTATAGTAGTTTTCAGAAAAATAAGAATAACTCTCACTATCCTAAATGAAATTTTCTCGTTCCAAATCCAAATTAAATTTTATTCAATGGAATTTCCAATGCATATGAGGATGGACCACAAAAATGTTAAAACAATGCCAAATCATCCACATTTTTAGACTATTATACAGAGAAAATCATGAAAATAGTAGAATTTCAAACTTTCATTGATTCAAAAACCATTACACTTTTTGGTTCCCTTACTCCCACACACCTCTACCTCTCCATAATCATGTGGATCTCCATCAAATAGATCCTTCAACACCTAACAAAACCCAAAAATCTACCCACAAACTAACAACAACTCCCTAATTAACTCTCTAATGCTCGGTTACATTAGTTTGTCCTTGAATTTGTGTTGCCAAGTTGACAATGCGATTGTCAACTTTGGCAACCTTTAGGGCCCGTTTGGTAGTGGGAATTAGGAAATGATGGATTTTATCAAATGTTGGAAATGGTCAAATCATGGATTTGATAATCCGGTTTTTCATTTCTAGATTATGTTTGGACCGTTTGGTTCCACTTTTTGAAATTGGAATTGGAATTTGAGTATAATTTTAAATTTATTTTTTTTGAGTTGTTTTAATGTTTTTGAATTTAATAATTCATTTTTATTAATGGAATTAAATTTAAAATGGAATCACATACCATTTTAGGCATCCAAAGTTGGTGGTAGGAAACTGAGTTACAATCACTGCAACCAAAATTTGAAAAAAAATTGACAAAAAATTTAGGAAAAAAATTTGAGAAAAAAAATTAAAAAATTAAAAATTAATGTAAAAAAAAAATTCAAAAAAAATTCAAAAAAAAATAAAAATAAAAATGATTTTTTTTGGAAAAAATTCGAATAAATAAAAAAGTTACAAACCACCCAGATAAATAAAAAATAAATTAAATCCCTCCCCACACAAATAAAAAATTAAGAAGTTAAGTGTAGACATGAAAAATTTAAAAATTTGCTTTCCCCCATTCAAATTTCAATTCCACCTTTTCAGATGGAAGATGCAAATGCTCATTTTTGGCAAAATGAGCATTTACATATTCCTATTCTATTTTCATATTGCTCTCCCAAACTGAGGATTCGACGAAATGGGAACTAACAAATGCTAATTCCAGTCTAATTGCCACTACCAAATGGGCCCTTATTATTAAATATTTTAAACTTTATATTCCCCATTACATTCAAGTGGTCAAATTATGACCTTTACAAACATATTTTATTATTAAATCCCCCAAACTAACCATTTAACCCCATAATTAACCCTTTAGGCCTTGTCTTGCCCATATGGCAACTTTTACAATTTTAGCATTTTGCTTGCATTTTATTACATTTGGTTGCTCTAATGGCCACATTTACATCACATGAAGACCTTATAGGCCATTTGGACTCATATTACTATTATGCTCCTTTAGGATCATGAAGTGACCATTATAGCCATGGTGCTTCTGCACCATACTCCCCAACTTTGAAAACTCTCTAAGTCCTCTTGGAAACCTGCAAGAAAAAACATGTCAGGAAAAAAAAACTTTTTATCTTCACCTTTTGTTTATATAGATCAACATGAGTGATCCATGGCATCCTTGCATGATGCTTCTCCAACATGTGCTCAAACATCCTCAAAAATTGATTGCCTCTCATGGGCAACATGTAAAGCAAAATCTGATCATCAATCTTCTTTTCATCCTTAGCCTCAAACCAAGAGACTAATGTTGCAACCTTTAACTCTTCACATTCTTCAAGTTTTGAGTCTCTCTTCATAGAGACCAATGCATCTTTCTCATCATGCCTCTCCTCTAGGAAATCCAAACTAACTTTAGCATTCATGGTTGACTCTCTAGCCACACTCATGACCCCATAGGTAGGTTCTTTCACCCCTACTGCCACCTCTTGTTGGTCTTCATCCTCATGCCTTTCTCCTCGGCATATCAACAACTCCTTGGTCATCTTGGCTCCCTCTACAACTATGCTATCATGTTGCTCATTCTCATTCTTTGCCAAAGGATATACCATTGCCCCTACCTACAAATTTTTTTTAGTTTCAATCCCTTCATGACTTGATCCAATGCTACCTTTATTAGTAACTTCATCTTCATCTGTTGCTTGCTCCAAGAGTAATGCTATCCTCTCCCACTTCTCAATACTCTTATCCAAAGCTTCTTCAAGGTTCTTTAACCTTTCTTCTTCTTCTCTCCTCTTGGCTTCTTCTCTTTCCTTCTTTTCTTGATCTCTCTTCCTTTCATCTTCCATGTACTCTTTGAAAGCAAAGTACATCTTCTTCTCTAACCTTGTCAAGAACACCTTCCCCATCCTAAGATTCTTCTAGTTTCCAGCCACCACTTTCGAACACACAAGGAGGATACTTCAACTCCAAGGGTTCAAAAAAGGACCTTCAACCTTCCAAATCCTAGAACTTACTCACTTTGATACCACTTGATACAGAGGTGGTATGGTCATCTTCATTCTGCAAATGATGAGGGACTTTACAAGTTCTTTTCACACTTACCAACTAGTCTTCCCAAGGATCATTCCTTTTGATCCATTACAACCTCCACCAAATCAGAGTGCATAAATGGTTCATGGTGCCACCAACAACTTTACATCATTGTAAACATGTCAATTCCCCTCAAACTGATCAGTGGATTCAACTAAGCAACCCCATCAACTCACAATCATGCAAACCATAACCTATGCTATTTTCCTTCTATCTCAGGACAATTTTATGAGATCAATTTATTTAACCTTCAAGATGATGAGATGAATTTTTCTGGAAAGAAAGAAAGTTTTTTTTTACATCAAAAAATATTAGAAAACCAAATCTTAGAGCTATTAAGCTTCAATTACTACCCCAAATTGTAAACTTTATGACCATGCAGTCTTAGAGAAACAAAATAGTTTTGATAGACATCTACTCTATAACCGATAACATTGAAGAAGACTAGTTATCAAAGATCTCTCTATTAAGAAGGGGATTAACTTTTTCCTCTCCAAAATATCCCAAATGTGGTCAGATCCAATGGTTCAATATGGAGATATGTCCCTTGCACTAAGACAGAACTTTTCAAGACAGTTATTCCTTCAACCTGACTGTCAACAGTCACTTTTCTTCAATGGAGTGCATGCCAAAACTCTACATAAACATGTGCACACATGGGGGAATCAATATACATTATGTCCACCATATTTCCCCCAAGGATGGAGACCTTATTCAATGTGGAACTATTATTTTCACATCAAATCACCCTAGAATATCCTACTTGAGGGTTTAGGAGTTTTCAAAAAAATAAGAATAAATTTTACTATCCTCAATGAAAATTGCTCATTCCAAATCCAAATTAAATTTCATTCAATGGAATTTCCAATGCATATGAGGATGGACCACAAAAATGTTAAAACAATGCCAAATCATCCATGTTTTTAGACTATTATATAGAGAAAATCATGAAAATAGCAGAATTTCAAACTTTCATTGATTCAGAAACCATTACACTTTTTGGTTCCCTTACTCCGACACACCTCTACCTCTCCATACTCACATGGATCTCCATCAAATAGATCCTTCAACACCTAAAAAACCCAAAAAACTACCCACAAACTGACTACAACTCCCTAAGTAACTCCCTAATGCTTGGTTACATTAGTTTGTCCCTGAATTTGTGTTGCGAAGTTGACAATGGGATTGTCAACATTGGCAACCTTGAAATATTTTAAACTTTATATTCCCCATTACAGTCAAGTAGTCAAATTATGACATTTACAAACATATTTTATTATTAAATCCCCCAAACTAACCATTTAACCCCATAATTAGCCCTTTAGGCCTTGTCTTGCCCATATGGAAACCTTTACAATTTTAGCATTTTGCTTGCATTTTATTACATTTGGTTGCTATAATGGCCACATTTACATCACATGACCTTATAGGCCATTTGGACTCATATTACCTATTATGCTCCTACAGTATCATGAAGTGACCGTTGTAGCCATGGTGCTCCTGCACCAGAAGAGGGATTGTGAAAGACTTGTTATCATTGTATTGTGTATTTCCAATATGTTTGGATGCAAGGCAGACCAGGAGAATGAAGGATCACTCACTGATTGCATGATAGCCTGGTTTTGAAGGGTCACTGGTTGAGGGGACAGTCAAGGTTTGAATGTTGATAGTGAATTCCTTGAGGGAAGGGGGATTGTGAAAGACTTCTTATCATTGTATTGTGTATTTTCAATATGTTTGGATGTAGGGCAGACTAGAAGAATGAAGGATCACTCACTGATTGCATGATAACCCAATTTTGAAGGGTCACTAGTTGAGGGGACATTCAAGGTCTGAATGTTGATAATGAATTCCTTGATGAAAGGGGGATTGTGAAAGACTTGTTATCATTGTATTGTGTATTTCCAATATGTTTGGATTCAGGGTAGACCAGGAGAATGAAGGATCACTCACTGATTGAATGATAACCTAGTTTTGAAGGGTCACTGGTTGAAGGGACAGTCAAGGTTCAAATGAGTGGGCCATTTGAGGACCCTATTTCTTTTTATTAATTGCTATTCAAATTGGATGCATGGATTTCTTGGGAATTATTAGTTGCTATGTATCCTGCAACTGCATTCGTAAATCTGCATATACTTCTCTAGGGTTGTAAGCCACTTAGGGATTAAAATAGAGAAAATAAATCAAAATCATTCTTTGTCCTATTTCCTTTTAACAAAGTCTCAACTATCAATGATACAATACATTTGATGCCCTAAGCAATCAATACAAATGGTGCCTAGCTAGAAGCTCATGGGCTATCCATTTGATAATCATAGTTAACATTTCAAAAAAATGGATATCCTTGAGCACAAGCACCAATAACATCAAATAATGGAGTTAAAGCATGGGCTAGGGAATGACACCAGTACAATGTGGACATTTCAGTGAGCATCTGAACAATATACAATTGTGTCATTAAACTTTCCAGTAATATCAAAAAATGTGAATCCAAACATTTGAAAATAGTGAATTGATATCCTTGAGCACAAGCACCAATAACATCAAATAATAGAGATAAAGCACTTGCTAGGGCATGACACTAGTAGAATGCGGTCATTTGAAAGAGCATTCATGATAAAATAAAATGCAATACATTTAAAATTTACAGTTGAATATGATGCGAGAGGCTCGAAAGATGAAGAAACAACATACCTTCTCTCGCGCTCAGCTTTCGGTCCTTTTATGTCGCTCCTCTATCCAATCGAAATAAAAATGATTTGGCTCTTCACTTTTTTTAATGTATACCCTGAACCTATCAAAATTTTGATGGTCAATTTAAAACCTATTGGAATACCAACACCATTGGGGCCTATTTTTAAAAAACCAATAAATTCACTAAAAAAAATTACCCGTTGGAAGTTTCTTTCGAAATTTGGCTACAAATGTAGTAGTGCCTCTAGCAATGGGTATAGGTGTTTTGCCTTCACTAAAAAAATTAAAATCCTGCATGATTTGGGGGGGTCATATGGTTGTTGAGGCCATAGTCTCAACCCCCCTTAAACTACACCAACCTTCAAAAGCTCTCCTTGAGAACTGGCTCTGATACCCGTTATCTAAAACTTCAGCATATAATAGAATAAACATAAATAGGAAAAGATTGCATCTTTAGGGGGTCCAATTAATACTGCCTTTCAGGTATTTATTAATCTACATTTTATTATTACATTCATTATCAGTTTTCTTATTTTACTCTAAGTATTGATCACATTTCAAATGTCAAAATTCATAACTGATCATTACATTGTGCATTCAAACTGAATGTAGTATACAAGTGTCTTTTCATATTTCATTTTTCATGTCAACAATAGAGTACATTTACAGAATTGAAAGCATGATAGAAGTATGGAATAGGGGTCCCATGCATTGCCTTGTTGTCTATGTGTTATCAGTTGGCTGTCTATGGAATAGGGGTCCCATGCATTGCCTTGTTGTCTATGTGTTATCAGTTGGCTGTCTATCAAGTCCTAAGTCCTCAGGTCTAGGTCTTCATCTGCATTTGGTTTAGGGTTTTCATCTGCATGAGAGATAGAAACTGATGTTAGATCTTGTTGGATCTAAGCAATGCATGAAACACAAACAACATATAGTAACAATCAAATCTTTCAATGCTGCATATCTATCTGGTAAATTCAATGCAATAAGGAAACTGTATCCGCAATAAGTGAAAGGTAGTATCAAAGGGACTTGTTTTGTAAGCATGAAACCTTTTACTATTTATGGTCATTCTGATGTATGTTGTCCTTTTATAAACCAAATATCTGGATGAAAGGGACATAGTGTTTCCAACTAAGAAACCTTTTTCAGATAATAGAAATGTCTTGTTAGATCAGTGAACATAATAACCTGAATTTTGATTCACAAGGGTCATTTCTTTCTGGCATCTTTCATAAACTGATTATTTATTATGTTCACTAATCTAACAAGTTTGCATTATTGTTGTTTCAAGATCTTAACAAAACATTTTGTAGTGTTTCAAGCTGATTGGTTTTCGCAATTCAATCAAAGAAAGAAGATGCAGAACAAGCTAAAATTTGATAGTAAAATGCGAAAAGTGTTCCAGAATAGGCATGATAAAATGCCAAGTTACAGTTACATAATCACTAGCTTAATATTTCTTTGTTGATTCCAAGGTACAAATTCAATAAGATTCTTTTTCTTGCTGATTTAAAAGAAAGAATGCTACAGAATTGTGCTACAAAGTATCATAAAATGTTTACAGTATGTATTTGATGGGTGTCACAAGCCTATGCTTGAACTCCATTAGATTTCATCCTGATATCTTTGAGCCCATAAATAAACAAACATTTTACATCTTATTGCATTTCTTTTGAGGATTCATGCTCAACATCAGAGGTTCATTTTCAGCAAGAAAAATAGTCAAGTTGTGATTGATCATGGTGGTTCACACAAATGAAGTCCAAGAAATGTTCACTATTATGGATGAAGCTTAAAACAACAAAGATGACTGTTCTCAAATGAAACAAGAAAGAAAATAACAGTCACTGTGCAAAACAATGAGTTTTAAAACTTGGATTGATTGTTAAAGCTGTAGGAACTTGCATATGTGACTGGTGTATAATAGTAGCAGTGACTATGTTATCAACAGGGCACTAAATAGTGGCTCTGCTTTAGGATCTCTAAGGTATGAAATAAATATGGTACAACTAGTTGACTAGTGTACCAGTGTTCTAGATACAATGGCCACAAAAGTAGAGTATTGTAGCACATAGTATGGCTTTTTAAGGAAACAACAAATTTAACAGAGAGTAAGCTACATGAGTACATTTACAAATAGTGGAACATTAGTCTTGGCCTTTTACCAAATGAGCTATTTTGAAAACAAAGTGTAATGATTGGTATTCTAAATATAACAAATATGATTGAGGAGATTTATTCAATATTAAGTACATATATGTAGTGTACTCAGGCTATTTGTCCATTTATTCATTTAAACAAGCAGAGAGTGACTGGTGTTTCAAAAGATTTAAAAGTGCATGATCAATATTTTTTTGCAATAGTGAGGTTTCATGATACAACAAAAACAACTCAAGCATATTGCAGAAGTAGAAATATTGATATAAAGTTGAATGAAATATTGCAAGACACTCGAGCTTTGAAGCTCATGAATTCATCTTCAAGTTGTAAGTCATGGTGTTCATTATTTTAGAAACTTTCAAAAAACATCTTTAGTAAGCATCTACAGCTGATATTTAGAGACAAAATATCATTCACAGGTAAGCATGAAAAAGTGGGTTCATTTTGTACACCTAAACATCTTTTTTATGTGCTACTGAAAGATGAAAACATGGATACAAGAATGTTTTAAAACTATAGACAACAGTAAAAGAAAGGATGATCAATTCTAGTAGTAAAATACAAAAGGGGAGAAGGGTTTTGAATGACTTATCTTTATGTTTCTCCATATTTTATGCAATAGAGTTGAAGCTCGACATCAAATTTTAGTCATCTTGAGAAGAGTCTCAAGCTATGACTGAGAGAGGGCATAGCTAGTGTCAGGTTTCATTTTTACATCTCTCTATCATAGCTTAGAATTTTTCAAGATGATTGAAGGAGATCCATAATTTGTGGTTCGCTATCCAAGTTGCAAAAAACCCATATCAGTGAAGGGAGTAATAAACAATTTTCATGCTCAAATTTTGCCAGTCAAAAGTGGTCGAAGCTTACCAGTCAGCTGAGGAGAGGTCACGGTGAGTTGAAACTTTGAGTCATGACTGAGTTCATGGCCGAGACCATGATGCTTTTCATAGCTTCAAGCTATGATGGGAAGGGACTCGACCTCAAGGCCAAGTTACAGCCAAACTGCAACTGCATTTTTCACCATGATTCACATCTCATGAGTTACCTATTTTCATGCTTATTTGAGGTTGAGAAACATGATGCAGCTTGAGTTGGTTGACTCATGGACTGTGAGTCATGTTTCATAGTTTTATTCAAAGTCATGAGGGTTGAGCTCATAGTAAAAACCCACAAGCTGAAACTCATGTGTCAGTGTTGGCTTCACACATACAATGATGATAGAAAGTTATAGTCACCAAAGCCATGACTGATAATAAGAGAGGAGCTGAAAGCCAAGTCTCAGTTTTGGTTTGACTACAAGCTTATAGCTACAAGCCAAAAAGGAAGCTGAGAAGGAGCATTAGTCATAGGTAAATACATTGAAAGCATTAGTTGCATAACAAATGAGGAATGCATCATTACATACCAAGTTGAAGCCATGAGTTGCTCAACACAGGTCATTAGTTTTGGTTACACCCTCTAAATCAAAGCTAGGCCGAGCTTCAAAGAATCAAATGAAACTACAACCAAGCCAAGGTTGGACAAAATAAAATCTGTAGATTACAATGAGAACTCAAGCCTCCATAAATTCAAACTCCCAGTCCAGATCTTATGCCAAAGAGTGAAGATCATTGAAACAAAGAACTCTATGATAGTAGATCCGAGTAGGATTGAGAATTTTGCTAGAGTTTCTCTGTAGTTATGTTTTGAGACTCTTCCTAATTCTTCTTTGTGAAGCTAAACAATAACACCAAGCTCAAGAATGACAAGTAATTTTATAAATTTGGAGTCCACACAGCAAGTTCATTGAATATCATTAATGCAGATGTCCAATCCTGCAAGTCTTAGAGTTGTTGACAGTGCCACCTCACTACCCCATATTCATATTGTATGCAAGTGGGAAGAGTGGTCATGTCGACCCTCTTCCACTTAGCATTTTTAGACTTAGGAATTAACTTCTTAAGTTAGGGTAGTGTAGGTTTTACTATTTTTGAATTTTATTCATTTAAATATTGGTTAAAATATTGTAAAAGGATTTATATCCTTTATTAAAAACTAATATTTAGGGCACTATTTATGGAGTCTTCATAAGCTAAGATTTTGGCACAATTTTTGGCAAATTTAGGGTAGATTGCAAGGGCTTTCATTTTCAGATTTCATGTTTGACACTTGTATAAAATTGATTTTAATTATCAGTTTAGGGGGTTGCAAGTTTTGGAGAGAGGGCTAAAAGTGAACTTATTGTTCCTTGATGATTTTGAAACCATTTTTTTAACCACACTTTGTCAGATTTTGGAGAGGAATAAAGCTTATGATTCATTTGCCCCTATACTTTGGGTTTGATTTGACAAGATCCCATTTTCATCTATCCTTGCTAGTGTTTATTGATTTGTGATCCAAGAGAAGTGAATTCATCAATATTCCTTCCCAAGGTGAGCAATAACTTAAACCTCATAAGGAATATGTATGTTTGTTGATTGGCTAAGTTATTTGTGGTTCAACCCTAATAGCAAGATCTTTTAGCCTATATGTTGGATAGTTATTTAAGGTATTAAAACTTTTAGTATAAGTGTTGAGATCACTGTTTTGTCTTCCAATCAAAAGTCTGAATCCATTTTTGGTGTATCACCCCTATTTATTTCAGTTTTAAAAGTTTCCTTCTTCCCTTTTCCCATTAAGTTACCAATCAGGTGGTGATATTCCATATTTGATAGGAACCTGCCTAGAATCTAGAGATTCCTCCTTAATCAAAGTCCACCCACAACTCAAGGAGGTTTCCATTGTTAGGATAGAAATATTGTGTAGCCCTAATGCCTAAGTCAGAGTGGTAATTCTAAGCCTAAACATTTTTTGGCATGCCTGGTGGGACATGAATGATACATGAGTCCAATCCAAACAAGGAGCATTAAAGAATTTGAGTATTTATAGTTGTCTTTCACAAGGAGAGGTAGAACTATCCAAAGAGAGCCTAGAAGTCCTAGAGAGCTTTCTGTTTAGCCTGTTTAAGGAGGAAGGAGGCCTAAGAGACCAAGGAAGTTAAGATCAGAAAGAATTTTAGCTCCTCCCTCTTACCACACTGAATTTCTAGATTCAGAGAAGGAGGCTTTTAAAGATCTTGGAGTTTCTCAAAGAAAAGTTGTTTCTCAAGAGCCACCACTGGTAAATCAATCTCTTCTAGCTAGTTCTAGTACAACACTACCAAAAATGGCAAGAAATCTACCATTTGTGCCTTTCAAAGATGGTAGTCCTCTCAGGATTGTCAATCATAATAGCATACCATTTGTTGCATTAAAAGGATTTCCATCATTTATTGGAGAAGGAAAAACTGCTGCTATTGAGCATATCAAAGATATTGCATCTATTTGCAATGTTTATCATGTCATGGAGGAGGATGTGGCTCTGAAGCTTTTGGTTTCATCACTGAAGGCTAAAGCATTGGAATGGTTCAAAACTCTTCTAGTTACATCTATTACTACTTGGGATGCATTGGGAGAGAGATTGTCTAAGTTCTTTGAGGACAAGTCTAACAACTTGTCTTTGGTGGAGCAATTAACTACTATTAAATGGGCTCCACAAGAGGAGATGAGTGATTTTAATATTTTCTCTCAAAAGACATGGAATAGGATTCCTACTACGGTAAGGCTTTCACCTGAATATGCATTTTTGTATTATTTGAAGAGTTTAAATAGTGATATCTCTGTTATGATCCAATCTATGGGGGGAGTTTCTTTTCCCCAAGCTTTTGATATTACTATTAGGGCTGAAAATAGTCTCATTCAAGTTGGGAAAATAGCCCCTAGGCCACCTATGCCCTTCTTTCCTAGTATTCAGTCTAGTATGCCATTGGCAGTTCCACCACTATATGTTGTCCCATCATATAAAGCCACATAGGTAGCCCCTACTACCCCTCTGAATGAATTACAATTTATTATGGATAGCCAACAAAAGATAGAGAGTTTACTGTAGTCTTTTGGTAATGAACTAGTGACCCTTAAGAGGAATCAAGCACAAACAAATCCTATTGCTCAAAACTAGTTTGTTGGTTCCTCATCCTAGTTTCCTAATCAGTCTACATTTCAAGGTAACAAGAAGCTATTCCAAGAAAATAAGAATGCAAATAAATAGAATTGGAATCAGAGGCCTTATAGACCTTATAATCATGCACCTATTAATATTTTTAGGGATATTATTCCTAGCCAAAACAATATTTCCACTGAGTGGTATTTTCCATCCAATCAAGCTCATGATCAGTCAACATGTTCTAATGGAGTTTTGAACCAGACTCTTATGGCTCAAAGTTCAATAAATTCATAGCAGAATGTGCCTATTGAGGAAATACAATAGCAGTCAAATCAGAGTGTTACAGATACTAGTTTCTTAAATTGGCAAGAGGAGGAATTTTGTGGTCCAAATGATGATTCACTAGTTTTAGAAAATACCAGAGCCAAAAAGAGAGCTTTTAAGGCAGATCAATCAACTGGTAATGTTCCCTCTTCACTAGTTTCAATTTTAAGGAATCCATTATCTTCATCTAGTAAGGATCAATGTCAAAAGAGTGTTGATCAAATTTCTCCTCGATCTCCATAGAAGGTACAGTTGTTGTTCCCTATAATATTGTTAATACTATGAAAAAAATGAGTGTAACCTTGTTTGCATGAGAAACTTTAGCTATTCTAGGACAGGTTGAGATTTTAAAGGAAGGGTTGTCCAAGTTGATAGCTAGCTCACAATTTGATGTACAACAGACTCCTAGAATGGTTATTATTAATTATGAGCCTCCTAAAGCTCAAGAAAAGGCACCTAGAGAAGAGAAGAAGCCTGCTAAATTTCAGTAACTAGCATTACAAAAAGTTAAAAAGACTACATATTTGAAGCAATCATGAGTGATAGTTGATAAAAAGCCAACAAGTGTTCAAAAGACATCTGAAAAGGAAGGTAAGAAACCTGAAAATGATAAACCTCCTCCTTTTTTTGTTTCATTGATTATTGGAAACAAATTAGTGCATAATTGTATGGTTGACAATGGTGCAACCAGCATGTCATGGCTAAGAAAATAACAGATTTGTTGGATCTAAAGTATGAACCTCTTGAGAAAGGTGTAGTCTAGCTTGATGGAACTTTAGTCAAGACTTTAGGGGTTGTTAAAAATGCAAGTTTGACCTTAGACTCATGTCCAAATTTTTCTATCCCTCAGGATATTTATGTTATAGATTTGCCACCGTATTTTTCTATGTGTTTGTCAAGAGACTTTATAGCCAAAATAGATGGTTATTTCTCATTAGATTGGTCTCACTTATATTTAAAAACTAGATATGGTACAAAGGTAACCATAAGATCAGAATTGTTGGCCAAAGATCACATAAAGGCTTACAATCCCAGCGCTATTAATGCTAGTTATGTGATTTTGGATTCAGATGAAATTCAAGACTATTCAGCCTATAACACACAAACTGAGGAATATCCTGACATTGTTTTGGATGAATGGACCACTAGAAATGATCAGAATGATGATATGCTTGATGTTGGTTTTGGTAACTACATGATTTTAGATTCTAATGTAGTTTTGCCTAATTTGATTAAAGGTTAAGATTCTAAATCTAAATTATCTAACTAGCTATGGGATTTGTATTTTGATGGATCAAGGAACAAAGATGGTATTGGTGCAAGGGTTATGTTAGTTTCACCTGATGGTGATAAGTTCTATGCTACATATAAATTATCTTTTCAATGTTCTAATAATGTGGTTGAATATGAAAGTCTGATTCAGGGTCTAGAGTGGGAAATTTAAAAAGAGGAATTAAATGTTTGAGGGCATTTGGGGATAGTGAGCTGATAGTAAAATAGGTGAGAGGCATCAATGTTGTTAAAAATGGTCTTTTAAACATGTATAAATCTAGAGTATCTGATATTCTGGATGATTTTGATGCTTTTAACCTCATTTCTATTTCTAGAAAGAGAAATCAACATGCTGATAGGTTGGCTGGTATTGGTGCACATGTTTCAGTTACAGAAAATAAAGGATAGATTTTAGACTAGTCACATGTCAAGATTGTTATTAGGCCATCTATCCTAGATAATGATACTGATTGGTAGGTTTTCAATACTGATGAGCATATTTTAAGTTTTATGACAGAAACTGATGGTTTTTCAACTTCTAAAAATAACAAACTGAATCAGCAAATGGAAGATCAAATCATTCAGTTGAAAACAAATAAGCTTCCAAAAGGGTTGGTCAGCCTGGAGTCAGCTTTTAACTCAGATGTTAGTTCAGCAGGGGTAAAACCAACCCGCTGATAAAAGAGGATCACTATGAAGAAGTGGAAATTTTCAGAGACAAGTATTTGAAGGTTGGTAAAATTAATTTTCCTGAAGAAAAAGAATTATTTATTGATCTTTTTAGAGAATATAATGATGTGTTTGCATGGGATTATGCTGATTTAAAAGGATTTGATCCTTAATTAACCCAGCACACCATAGAACTAGAACCAAATGCTAAGCCAATCAGACAAAGAAAAAAGCCCATAAACCCCAAGTTAGAACCATTAATGTTGAAAGAGCTGAGAAAAATCCTAGATGGTGGTACTATATTTCCTATTAAGCACACATCCTGGGTTTCTAACTTTGTGCCAGTTGTACACTCAAATTGTCCACTTCTCTAAGTCATTAATTCCAAGAGAATCCATGAAGGGGAAACCTTGAAAAAGTGACCTAGAGCTCCCTAGGCATGGAGTCACAAGGATGTTTGATAGTTCTCTCAGATAGAGCTATGAAGCATGCAACCTTGCTAGTAAACCACACAATGGGAGATTCAAAGAGACAAGGGCAAGAATGCCAATATCCTCAAGAATAAAAAATGGAAATGCAATGCAACTATGCTAAGATGAAGATGCAAGAAAGCTATGGAAATGAAAGGATTACAAGCCTTGCTAATTAAGCTATGTGAGCTAATCTAGAGCATAAAGGAAACTAAGCTATATGCCATGAAAGATAAGCTAAGAATGCAAGAATGAAAGCTAAATGAAACAAGATATCCAAAGCTCCAATGTCTCTAAGAAAACTTGCGGCATAAGATTAGTATTCAAAAAGTGGATCCTTAGAATGAGAAAAGAGCTTTCCTTTTAAAGATGAATGGACCATGGAGATTAAGGGGCAAAAGATTTAATCAAGGGTGGATCATGAAAGAGGGATCAATCCTTATGCACAAATCTCCTCCAATGATAAAATAAGAGTTGAATTTTGTGCCCCATATGAGACAAAAAGGCCTTTTCTTCTTTTTTATAAAATAAGAATAATGCTTTATTTGTGCAACTTAGGATAAGAGGAAAAGTGAGGACTTTTTATTTAAAAAGGGGAGGAAATTCCTTTTAATTAAATAAAGACTTAGAATAAAATGGTTAGCCCATAGAATAAAATTGAATAAATGATAGAATTAGGATTTGATCAAGGAAATTGATTTAATTGGAAAATGTTGACTCAGAAAATTGATAAATTGTTGAATGGGGGCCCAAAGTTTAGGTGACCATTTTAGGGTGCATACATTTGCCCCTCTTTGACTAATGTGAGATTGATTTGGGATCACATGTGGTCAAAGAATGAAGTTGAAATGTGAGATTGATTTGGGATCACAAAACAACCCAGATGTGTGTTCGATGGATGGGAACACATTAGGACAAAGATAAGAGGATTGAAAAAGACAAGGCCAACACCCCTGTAAATAGGTAATTGTCAAGTCTAAGGTAAGAGATAAGAATCTCAAGCAAGGTTTGATTGATAAAGATGAATCAAAGTTTGAAGTTTGATAGGTACTACCCCCTCGTGATCGAAATTGAAATGAGATAGAGGAGAAATATCGAATTGATAAATTTGATCAAATCGAAGTAAAGATAAGGTTCTTGATGTAAGATGAAAGATATAAGTATCATAGAACCAAGGTAGATCATCATTTTAGGTTATGCCCCAAGGTTGAATTAGAAGAAAAGAAGTGGGGTGAAAGCAAATGGAAGATAGAAGTTTGGAAGAGGTGAAAAGAAATGAAGAGAAGAAAGAGAATGCCTCAAAATCAATCAACTGTTTAAGATAGGAAATTTTGATTGAGATCACGAAAGAAGATAAGGAAATGAAGATCAAAACATGACCATAGTTGATTAAAAGTCCAAAAGAAAGATGAAGGAAAACCCTCTCAAACTCATAATGCAGCCAAAAAATACAAATTAACATGAAATCTAACAATACAAGCTACATGAGAAGTGGTTTACTTGCAAAGTTACAAAGCCATTAGACTCTAATAATCATCATCAAGCTTTATTGGTAGCATCGCAAGATCATACAATACACACTAGTATGACTATGGGTGTATGAATATGATCTTTATGAAATAGATATGTGGGAATCTCACCTAAGCATCAAAGACATGTAGGTCAAGATGACTAGTGCAGTGAGATTCCCTAAGTTTAGTATGGCAAGATTATACTCGCATCAAGACACAAGGAAAGTCAAGATGGCTATAAGTATGCACTTGTAGAAAAAAATCAAGGATAATACATTGTAGATCTTAGTGTCAAGAGGAACAAGCATAAATGCTCATGACAGTTAGGACCAATAAAATATACCCACAAGCAGAAAATAAATAAAACATGTCCTCAGGCCCCCAGTCTTCTAGCTATGCATCATCAAAAACTATTTAGGGAGAGAACACTCACCAAAGAAATCATCATAGACAACACACAAATAAATAAAGTCAAACAAGTCTCAGTGAGTCAAATGTTTAAGTGCGTGTGTGTAGGTCATAGAGTCAAACTTTGAGTATACATCTACTAGTAGAAAATATCATATTGTTCTAGACCATGGGCGAGACATCTGATAAGTGTTGAGAAACACTTGACACTAGGAAAGTGTTGAAAAACATGGTTTGGGGTGGTGTTGAAAAACATCATTTGCAAGGTATCCTAAAGACTAATGCATTCTAGAGACCAAACCCAACATAGTTATGCCCCCTAGACAAAGACAAAGATCAATTCCAAACCAAGGCAACAAGGTCAAGACATGATGGAAAAAGGTTAAGTGTCGAGGACGCATGCTAAGAAACAAGCATGCAAAGGCCTCAAGTAGCACCTATTTCTAGGTTTTCACCACTTGGAGATTTTTTTTGGTTTTTCAATTTTTTTTGTTTTTTTACTATGAAGGCGCCTGTTTCTAGGTTTTCACCAAGGCACTTTTTCTATTTTTTTGAATATTTTGAAGTTTTGATTTTTTTCTATTTTTTCAGGATCAATAAGTATGTACAAAAGATGCCCCCAAATAGAATGGGCATCAAACTCCCAAGAAAGATCACATCGTGTAGTCCCAATGTCTAGCAAGGTGGAGGACAAGAGGGATTAGCAAGCTAGTGAAAGAGATGGAAGACAAGAGAATGAAGGAGAATGAATGGAAGAAATCCTCAAGGATAAACTCCTCAAGAGTACCCAAGCTAGGGAAAAAAATATTATGTAAAGCACATTTGGACAAGCAATGGAAGGCCAACATAGGATAAGTCACAAAAGTGTAATGCAAAAAAAGGAAAGGATACAGTCCAAAGGAGTAGACATGTCAAGAGGCCTCATAGCATCGTGTTTTACTCTTTTTTTATTAGATCAAGATCAAAGGGAAAAGGATAGTGAAAGGCTAGAATGAACGAAGGAAAATAAATATGAAGGCTAAACATGAATGGAATGAAAGAAAGATCATCATAAGATAGCTCACAAGATAGCCAAATGTTCACGTATAGGTCAACATTGTCAAGATCAAAGAGAGAAGATGGAATGGATGAAAATTGTAGAAGAACTACGCGTGATGCCTGATTGCTAGGTTTTCATCATGGTACTTATCCAAGGTGCCACAAGGGAGTGGTTTTCACCATAGGAAGAATTTATTTCTCTTTACTTTTGCTACCAAGATGCCTGTTTCCAGGTTTCCACCAAGGCACATTTTTAATTTTTTAATTTTTAATTTTTTTTGTTTTCTTTTGAAATTTTTCTATATATTTTTTTTTTCTTTTTTTTGGAAGGAGGAAAGCTTTTTAGATAATGCTCCTTGAAAGGATAAACCATGATATGCCAAGGATTCAAAATGATATGCTCAAAGATGTTGATAGGAAAGGAAGATGGAAGAGAAAAATGGAGGATAAGGTTTTATGTAAAGTGAGTGAGGTTGGAAGATAGGAGGAATAGGAAAATGAGGAAAAAGGATAGAAGGAAGAAGGATAATGAATGGAAGGATTTTGAAAGGGTAGATGGAAAGGAAGGCAAGATCAACATCAACACACACCTCAAAGGGTGGCGAGAGGATGGAGGAAACATGAATGAATGAATACGTGAAGGAATATGGTGAATGGATAGTAGAGGTTGTGGTTTAGGCACATGGAATGGAAGGATGTTTTTGGAAGAAGATGAAGTGGAAGCCTTTGGAAGCTTGAATGTTAATGTCACTTGTTGCTCAAAATCAGACTCTTTCAAAAGAGACTTTGGAATCCATATAGTCATAGGCTTTTCATTTCTTTTGGATGATTTAGAGAAAATATCTTCAACAATGAATTTTGGAACCCATACTTGTCTTGTATTTTTCTTCTTAGATATCTATTTTTACTTTATGCCTCCATGTTGATTAGACGAGACATGGTGATCTTCTTTTTTTTATGGATTCTTGTATTGCTTCTTTTTCTTGTATTGAACATTCAAGTTACTTCCAAAAGACTTGGGACTTGTGGAAGAAGAAGGAGGATATGTCTGGTTTAGATGGGTGGGTGGATGAAAAGGATTCAAGGGTATGCATCTATGTTGATCTTGAGGAAAGATAGGAGATGGAGGGACATAAGAACCCAAGATGGATGACAAATTGGGAGAGTTAGGAGGGGAAAGTGAAGGGACATAAGGGCCCAAGATGGAAAGAAGACGTGAAGCCCTTAGTATTGGTGGAGGAGGTCGAAGGATGGACGTGGAAGATACAAAAGGATAATCAATAAGTTCGTCAACATCTATATGACAACCAAGGACATCAACATCTTTAGAGTGAGCATTAGGATTTTCAATAGGATCATGAACATCTTGAGTAGGAGCAACTTCTTCAATAGAACTATTCAAAGCTTGCAAAGACTTAGGAAGAGTAGAAAGTGGAAGCGAACATGGAGTGGTAGAATAAGAAGATGGAAGGCTTTGATCTTGACAAGGATCTTTGGATAGCATAAGTGTATTCTCTTGATTTTCATTATTCTCTTGATTTTCAATAGGCTTAACATTGGAAGTAACAACACTATTTTTAATAACCTTCATGGAAGTATCATCTTTGGAAAGCACAAGTGTAGTAAGGTTATTTTGATTGTCAATAAGCTCAATAGTGTGAGTAGTAGCTTGATCTTGCTTAGGAGAAGACTTAAGACATGGTGGAATGAATGAGGAAGGGCGTAAAGGATCAAAAGAACCATGAAATGGATAAGAGACATCATGAAAAGAATTGGATGACATGGAGGGTTCTTGATCTTGATCTTTCTTTATGTTCTTTTCTTTATCATTTTTAGAGTCCTCTTGACATGGAGCCACTTCTAAGGACAAGGAAGCATGTTGGAATTGTATGGAAGACTTTGGAAGAGATTGTGAAGGACTAGCTAAAGTTGGCATTATAGCATATAAAAGCTTAGGCTCTTTAGGTGTAGCATTATTGAAAGTATTTGCAGCCAAGTGAAGGTTAGCTTGAGTTTCTTTAAGAGGTAGCCCTTGAGGATAACTATAGGGAACCGCATGAAAAGTATTAGGATCTTTGTTGGATGAAGGATTTGTGACAGATTTGGAAGACTCAAAAGCTTTAGGAAATGTATGGGTATTGGAGGAAGTAGGAGATGGAAGGGAACCATCACAAGACAAAAGTATATCATTAACACAATCTTTCTCAAGAGTGTAATATTTATTTTCAACATGAGAGTTCTTAGAGGAAAGATTATTATAGTATTTACATTTTAGATCAGCACGGAAAGCTTTCTCTTCCTCAAGTGAAGTAGATGTATCATCTAGGTATTGTTCATAGAAATCAGCAAAATCTCTTTCAAAATCAAAGTCATCTGGATCACCATCACAATCTATCCAATGTGATGACCCATTTCCAGTAAGCATGAGCACACGACAAGGAGGACTCTTAGGAATAGAGGTGTCATAGGTATCACTATATTTTCCATCATCATAGTCATCAAAGGTGGGTGTGTCACTCTTTGGGGGAGAGGTATCACAAGGACTATCATATTGCTCATCATGGTATGTCTTGAGATGAGGAGTAAGACTCTTGGGAGAAGTAGAAGAGGAACGAGATTGTGAAGAATAGGAAAGTGAAGACCTAGTGGAGGAAGAAGACTTGGATAATGAGGAATGTGAATAATGTCTAGAAGAGTCATGGTAAGACTTAGAAGATAAAGAATGTTTGAAAGAAGAAGGTCATGATAGGATCATGTCCATGACCCTAGCAAAGGCATCTGATTCAATCAATTTTTCTTTTATTTTTGTCTTAAGTTTATCACCCATGTCATTTCTAGAAGGACTATTGGAGGAATAAAAATCTTTGAATTGAGCAATGAATTTGAGATCATCTATTTTCATGAGAGGTTCCATAACAAGATAGTTGAGATTCATGGTTCTAGAAGAGGAGGAATCAAGCATGGAAATGAAAGAAGAGATGAATAGAAGAAGGTAAGACTAGATAATAAGAGGAAATGAATCAAGTGTTGGACTACAACTGATTTGGAATTTGATTGAAGAATCTGTGATTAAAGATCACTGAGGAGTTTCTAATTAGATATGTAATATGATTAAATCAGTATTATGTTGTCATTGATGTCAACTAGTTTGACAACTCTTATCTTGTAAGTTACTATATCGAGACATCTAAAGAAAGGTGAAAAAGATGAAGAACAAAGAAATCTACATGGAGAAAGATGTACATGATAGATGAGGATAAGGAATACATTGAGTAACTTTTTGATGAGTCTATGACTTGATGATATTGACTTTATTATGTTGCAATTCATCTATGATGAAGTATAGAGCTAAAAGACACAAAGTAGTGTTGTTGGTAAATTAAGCATTTCTAGTATACACCGATGGAGTGTAGTGTATACTGATCGTAGTATTAACCGAGCAGTATTCACAGATGCATTTCTTTGTTAATTGAGTGGAACAAAATGAACTAAATAATTAGTTTAGCCCATAAGAATGATGAGCTGGCAAGTGTATAACATCGAGGCAACAGATAATGTTTGTTACACAGATTGATGGTTGATGAAATTTAGGAAAGATCTAATGGAGAATGTTGAAATGTGTTATTGACACAAGCACCAAGAAATTTTGAAGTGGAAAAATCTATGAATGTGGTTAAGTGGCAAAATCTGATGGTGGAGAAGAAAATGATTTACTTGTCTATATAAGAGAACAAAATTTCTTTATGAGATGATGTCGGAAGAAGTAGAAATTGTAGGAATATCATGTGAACAAGGTTTTCATGCATTTTGATCATACTAGTTAGTAAGAACCGAGCTACAGAACAATTACCGAGCTATAGAGAGAAATTACCGATGGACAGTAAGTTGATACAGTATTAAATCTGAAGTGAAATATTGATCAGAAGGATTTGTATGGACTAAATATTGATTTTTAATCTGCAATTGAAGTTGTATTAAGGTAGGTCATTTACTGTTACATATTTAACCATTGTATACAGTCAAAATCTCTTAACCTAGTGGACTCTGAAAGTCTTATGATGTATCATTCATAGAATGAACATTGTTATCCTATCAACCCCATAGTGAATGTTGGTTGGATGATAACTTCTAGTCTAAAATCCTCTAACAAGGTGACACCTGACAGTGTGTTTGTAACCTTTAATAGGGTTGGGTCTTAACCAACCTCACTTCAAAAGAGTGAACAATTTTGCGTTGCCGGTCCCAGGTGGTTTTTCCCTTTACAGGGTTTCCATGTTAAATCTCTTGTGTTACGTGTTGATTGTGATATTTGTTTTTTATCATTCTTTACATGTTACATGTTAGATTTGATCAGTAAACTCTTATAGTATTAGACTAGTAATCGGTAAAAGTACAGATAGTGAAAGTATTTAGTGTTTACCGATGAGCCAAAATTGAAGAAATAGTTTTGAATTATAAATTTTGTTTTGGGTCACTAGATAACTAATTCACCCCCCTCTTAGTTATTCTAACAATTGGTATTAGAGCTTTGGTTGCTTGAAACAAAGTTTTAAGGACTTAAGCATAAAGGTCTCAAGATGTATAAGAGGGAAGTACCGAAACTGAACAAAGAGAACTTCACAGTATGGCAAAGTAGAATGAAGCTGCACATGTCTAGAATTGGGAACTCTGCACTAGATCTGATGGAGAATGGCTACATACTACTGCCCACTGGTCCCTTAACTCTTGATCAACTAAAGGAAAAACATGAACACAATGTTACTATGATGGAACTTGTTGCTGCCTATACCGACACTGAATTGGAAGATATCAAGACATGCACAACTGCTAAAGGAATGTGGGATAAGTTAACACAAATATACAGTAGAGATCTGATTGTCAAAAGAGCCCAAGTTGAAAGTCTGAGATGCAGATTTGATGATATGAGAATGAAAGAAGGTGAGAACATTGTCCAATATTCAAATAGACTCAAAGAGGTGGTACATGCTATTAGAGCATCTGATGGAGTAATTGATGATGAAACAGTAACAAGAAAGATTCTCAGAACTTTGCTACCAGTTTATGCAATCAAGTTTTATGTAATTCATAAAACAAGAGCTACATCCAATCTTACTCTTGACACTCTGATTGGTAAACTTACAACCTTTTAATTAAACAAATTTAATAACAGTGTTGTTCCTTCTGTTGAATTTGCTTTCATGTCTTCTTTGAAGATTGGAAAGTCTAGCAGGAATGGTAAGAATTGTGATAGTGATGACAATACCAATGATGAACTTGATGATCTTGAAGCACTTATGGCTAGAAGATTGCCAAAAGGAAAATGAAGGTATAGAGGTAAGCTACCTTTAGCATGCTTTAATTGTAAAGAAGTCGATCACATCACTGATAGATGTCCTTAGAAGAAAGATGATGATAGATCCAAAGACTGATATAAAGGAAGCTATGGGAGAAGAGTCAACAGAGGCTACCAACACAATAATAGAGACAACCAAGATGAAAAAGGCAAAAAGGTATGTTACATAGCCGAAGATATTGAAACTAAATCTGATTCTGATGATGACATAGAAGTTGTATTTGTTGCTATGAAAGATGACTCAGAAGAGGAAGAGAAACATGAAGAGACAACACTGATCTCTAAAGTAATAAAAAATGATACATGGATCATAGACAGTGGCTATACACATCATATGATTGGAGATGTAGAGAAGTTTGATCATCTTGTTGAATATAATGGAGGATCTGTGAGAATGGGAAATGATGCACCTTGTATGGTAAGAGGTAAAGGCTCACTGATGATCAATGATAGACTACAATGTGAAAATGCATATTGGGTAGATGGATTGAACTATAATTTGTTAAGTGTGGCTCAGCTGAAAAATCCAGGCCACCGACTGACTTTTGAGAGCAAAAAGGTGAAGATTTATGATGATGGAGGAAGACTTGTCAGAACTGGTACACAATCTAGAGGTAATCTATTCTATCTTGATATAGATCAGTCTTCTTGTTTATTAATAAAGGATGAAGATGCTTGGTTGTGGCATAGAAGGTTATGCCATGTGAACTTTGACAACATGATCAAGATTAGTAGAAAGAAAAGAGTTAGAGGATTGCCTAACTTGACAAAACCTAATCATGCCATGTGCCATGAATGTCAGAAAGGTAAGATGACTAAGTCCAGTTTTAAAAGCAAAGAATATTCAACAAAGAAGATATTTGAGCTAGTTCATACCAACCTATGTGGTCCTATGAGAACTCAGAGTTGTTCTGGTGATAGATATTTTATTCTTTTTGTTGATGACTATACTAGACTAATGATTGTTATGTTCTTGAAAGAGAAATCTAAAGTTTTCAAAATGTTTAAGTGGTATAAAGCTAAGGTAGAAAAATAAACCAGAAAGGAAATAAAATTCTTAAGATCTGATAGAGGTGGTGAATTTATCTTTGATGAATTTACTAATTTTTGTAATGAGCACGGAATCAAAAGATAGGTATCTACACCGAAGACACCTTAGCAAAATGGCATTGCTGAAAGGAGGAATAGGTCTATAATTGACTGTGCTAGGACATTGATGTTACAAAAGAATGTTGCTCATACATATTGGAGGGAAGCTGTCAACATAGTTGTGTATGTTCTTAACCAAGTATAATTGAAGAAGGACTCCAATCGAACACCTTATGAACTATGGTTTGGACACAAACCTACTGTAAGTTATTTCAAAAATTTTGGAAGTAAATGCTTTATTTTGAAAGATGAGAGAAATGGAAAATTTGATTCTAAAGGAAATGAAGGAATATTTTTGGGATATTCCACTACAAGTAAAGCATACAAATGTTTGAATAAGGCTACAAATAAGATAGTTGAAAGTACTAACATTCATGTTGATGAGTTTGATGACAAGTACATAGAGGAAAGTACAAAAGAACTAGAAGACTATGGTAGATTCACTTACATTGAACCTCCAGAGTATCTACCGACACCGCAAGTTGTGACAACCGGTCAGTAGGGAAACAATACAGGACAACAACCAACACAAACTGAGGAACAAGATGGAGCTACCGAGCAAGGAAATGACCCTGAACAGGATGAACAAGAAAGGAGAAATCAAGTCTTGGCTAGTTTTGTCAGAAGACATCATCTTGAAACATAAATCATTGGAGATAGACATGCTGGAATGCAAACTAGAAGCAAAACAAGACAAGGTACATGTTTAATTTGTGAATTTGAACCTAAAACTATGAAAGTTGCATTAGAGAATGAAGAATGGGTTAATGAAATGAAGGAGGAAATAGAGAAAATAGAGAAGAACAAAACCTGGTCCTTGGTACCCTGACCAAAAGATAAGAATGTTATCGGTACTAAGTGGATATACAGGAATAAATTGAATGAAAATGGTGAAGTCGCAAGAAATAAAGCTAGATTGGTATGCAAGGGATATGCACAAGAAGAAGGCATTGACTATGGTGAAACATTTTCACCTGTTACTAGATTAGAAGGATTCAGAATGCTACTTGCATATGCTACACATAAGAAATTCAAAGTCTATAAAATGGATGTGAAGTCAGCATTTTTGAATGGTATACTTGAAGAAGAGGTCTACATTAAACAACTTGAAGGATTTTTTGATCCTGACAATAAAGACATGGTATGTAGATTACATAAAGCTTTATATGGTTTGAAGCAAGCACCAAGAGCATGGTATGAAAGATTGCATACTTACTTGTTAAGTATTGGATTTGTTAGAACAAGTGAAAATAGCAATCTATATGTGAAAGGTGATACTGATGATACTATTATAATTGCTAAAATATTTGTTGATGACATTATCTTTGGAGGCTCAGATCTTGTCTGCAAGGCATTTGCTAATGAAATGCAAAAGGAATTTGAAATGTCTATGTTTGGAGAGACTAAGTTCTTTCTTGGACTACAAGTGATTCAGCAAAGTGATGGGATATTCATCACACAATCTAAATACATAAAGGAAGTACTGAAAAACATTTGGCATGGAAGATGCTAAACTTGTGGGAACACTGATGTCTACTGGATGCAAATTGACAAAGGAAGATGAAACTACAGAGGTAAACCAGACACTTTACCGATCCATGATTAGTAAATTAATGTACGTAGTTCATAGTAGACTAGATATAGCACATGATGTGGGAATTGTTGCAAGATTTTCTACTAATCCTAGAGAATCACACATGATAGCTACAAAAAGGATCTTAAGATACCTAAAGAAAATAGAGAATTATGGATTATGGTATCCTAAGGAAGGGAAGTTTGAACTGAAAGTTTACACTAATGCTGATTGGGCTGGAAATGTGGATGATAGAAAAAGCACCACTGAAGGAGCATTTTTCTTTGGTGAAAGACTTGTAACCTGGACAAGTAAAAAGTAGGCTTGTATTTCTCAGTCTACAGCTGAATCAGAGTATGTTGCTGCTGTTACTAACTGTTCAAACATTGCATATATCAAACAAGTGTTGGAAGGAATGAATGAGGTAATCACTGACCCAGTGATTATATATTGTGACAACACTAGTGCTGTTAATATTTGAAAGAATCTTGTGATGCACTCTAAAACAAAGCATATATCTATTAAGTATCATTACTTAAGAGAAAAAGTGCAAGAGAAGCAAGTGAGGTTAGAATTTGTCACAACTAAAGAACAACTTGCAGATATTTTTACAAAGCCACTACCAAAGGACACATTTGAATACTTGAGGACTAGACTTGGGGTCTGTCCCTTGTCTATTAGTCACTAAGGTGATCTAGATGTTGCATCGGCCTATTTTTATTAGAAGATCATTCATGTTGATGTAGCATAGTTCACACTTTGAATCATGTTCAAGGTTGTGATTAAGTTTGAGAACTTGAACCGATTGGAATATCAGTATTCAGAGATACAGAGGGAGAGAGAATTATTTGTTTATTTGTTTTCTTTGGCATTGTTGTCAAAGGGAGAGATAAACAATATGAAAAGGATCAAGCACCGATGAGGTTTATATGAAAAGGAACAAGCACTGATGAGAATTATCTAAGGGAGAGACAATTTGAATGAGACAGAGTATTGAAGATCAGTTACAGAGAATAGAAGCAGGAACAGGAGAACTGAAAAGAACACAACTATAGGATGGTAAAGTTGTATTATTTAATGCTGGTTTAGTAACGTAGTGATTAAACATATTAAGTCTATTCAACTTACAACATTTGTTTACAAGTTGTAGAATATATGTTTGGTATGTGTATGGTACATTTCATATTACTTGAGTTGCCATCAATGCCAAAGGGAGAGATTGTTGGACTACAACTGATTTGGAATCTGATTGAAGAATATGTGATTAAAGATCACTAAGGAGTTTCTGATTAGATATGTAATATGATTAAATTAGTATTATGTTGTCATTGATGTCAACTAGTTTGACAGCACTTATCTTGTAAGCTACTATACCAAGACATTTGAAGAAAGGTGAAAATGATGAAGAACAGAGAAATCTACATGGAGAAAGATGTACATGATAGATGAGGATAAGGAATACATTGAGTAACTTGTTGATGAGTCTATGAATTGATGATATTGACTTTATTATATTGCATTCATCTATGATGAAGTATAGAGCTGAAAGACACAAAGCAGTGTTGTCGGTAAATTAAGCATTTCTAGTATACACCGATAGAGTGTAGTGTATATCAATCACAGTATTAACCAAGCAGTATTCACCAAGGCATTTCTTTGTTAACCGAGCAGAATAGAATGAATTAAATGATTAGTTTAGCCGATAAGATTGATAAGCTGGCAAGTGTATAACATCAAGGTAACAGATAATGTTTGTTACACAGATCGATGGCTGATGAAATTCAGGAAAGATCTAACGGAGAATGTTGAAATGTGTTATTGACACAAGTACCAAGAAAGTTTGAAGTGGAAAAATCTATGAATGTGGTTAAGTGGCAAAATCTGATGGTGGGGAAGAAAATGATTTACTTGTCTATATAAGAGAACATAATTTCTTTATGAGATGATGCCAAAACAAGTAGAAATTGTAGGAATATCACGTGAACAAGGTTTTCATGCATTCTGATAATACTAGTTAGTAAGAACCAAGTTGCAGAACAATTACCGAGCTATAGAGAGCAATTACCGATGGATACTAAGTTGATATAGTATTAAATCTAAAGTGAAATATTGATCAAAAGGATTTGTATGGACTAAATATTGATCTGTAATCTGAAATTGAAGTTGTATTAAGGCAGGTCATTTATTGTTACATATTTAACCATTGTATATAGTCAAAATCTCTTAACCAAGTGGACTCTGAAAGTCTTATGATGTATCATTCATAGAATGAACATTTTTATCCAGTCAACCCCATAGTGAATGCTCCTTGGATGATAACTTCTAGTATAAAATCCTCTAACAAGGTCACACCTGATAGTGTGTTTGTAACCTTTAACATGGTTGGGTCTTAATCGACCTCACTTCAGAAGAGTGAACAATTTTTGGTTGCCGGTCCCAGGTGTTTTTTCCCTTTACATGGTTTCCACGTTAAATCTCTTGTGTTACGTGTTGATTGTGATATTTTTTTGTTATCATTCTTTACATGTTACATGTTAGATTTGATCGGTAAACTATTATAGTATTAGATTGGTAATCGGTAAAAGTACAAATAGTGAAATTATTTAGTGTTTACCGATGAGCAAAAATTGAAGAAATAGTTTTGAATTATACATTTTGTTTTGGGTCACTAGATAACTGATTCACCCCCCTCTCAGTTATTCTAACATCAAGAAGACATGAAGAGTTTCCCATGGGAATGGAAGACAAGAAAAATATGAGAAATGTGGAAGAAAGAAGACCAAGAGTCATTTTGTGCAACTTGATACCATTTAAGTTCATTTGGATTTTGAGCAACATGTCATATCACCTAAGATCTAACCTAGACTGACCAAGGAAGACTGAAAGTAAGTCATTGTTTTGGAAAATTGGGGATAGACTGCTAGACAACAAGTTTGACTCTGTATGATAGTTCGTAGGGTAACAAAATGATACAATTTTCCCAAACGATATTTTGCAAGAAGTAGTGTGATAGTTTCCAGGCAATGCATGTGATATTATCCAGGTAGGTGCGATAGTTGTGCAGTATTGTACGATATTTTACCAGTGAGTGTAAAAATCTTAGTTTTTAAAGGCAATTCATCTAAAATATCAGTTTGATGGTTCAATTTTTTGACTCCAAACACAATAATATCAGACAACTTTGCAAATAGTAAGTGATCAAACATGTCATAAAACACTTGAATCAAAGGCAAAAGCAACCTTGTCAAGACAAGCACTTGTGATATCAAAGCAAAAAATCCTATGAATGCTACCATGATGTTTGATGTTTGAGAATGTTTACATAGGTAGATCATAGTGAAAACAAATCAAGCACTTACTAGCCTAGAAGACAAAGGCTTAATACTTAACAACTTGGCCCATACTTGATGTCCCATTGCCTCACACAAAGTGGTTACCCATAATAGATGTTGGCTTTGTTGTGGAAGTGCCAATGACACAACCAAAGGAACATAGATGTTGAGTAGTCTTGGGGTGATCCGAGTTAGTCCACTAGGATCAATCCTTGCACCAAGATGCTAAGCAGAAAAATTGGGTAGTTTCTATCTATGGTTCATAGTAAGGGCTTCCATTCGTAATACCTCTCTTGCTCTCCAAAGAGACTCCTTACCTTGTAGAAAGTAACGGACCTCGTGACCACAATAGTATCTTAAGAATTCTTGCCTAGCACTTTCCTGATGGTCACAATCCCACAAGTACTCACACCAAGTGAAGATAAGTACTATGTCTACCAAGGTTTTGTGTCCTTGATAGCCTTGATTTTATAGTGGGTCGGAATAGCTCAGTATTAGCTTGTCCCCACTTGGGTCGTTCCTCTTGATTGCTTAAGAGTAGGCCCGCTAAAGGATTCTAAAACTAAACAAAAAGTGGATTAACCTTTGAGGGTCAAGATTTCTGGTTCACCTCAAGGGTGAAGAGCATACTCTCCTATCTCAAAAATCTCTCCCAAACACACCAAGCAAAGTTCAATTACCCTCTTTCTTTCAAAATCTAAAGATCGGTCAAGATTTCTAGTTCACCACAAGGGTGAAGAGCATACTCTGCTACCACCTAAAGATTTGTACAACAAGATATTAAGTGCCTAAGAAAAGAATCAAATAGTATATGCCACACTTAAAAATGAAAGCAATGAACAAGCACTTGATTTGTTTTTATGCATTGGGCAGCCCTGCAAAAATGATTAGTAGCCCTTGTGCATTTGGAGCTTTGACATGTGTTCTTTTGAGAAAATATTTCAAGAAATGAAGGCACCTACATGCACAACTTGTTAGCCCCACAATGGTTAGCACATCAAAAATCAAATAATCTACAAGTAAAAACTTTGTCTAGCTACAACAATTCAAACCAGAAAGCTAAAAATCCAAATCTTGCAAGCCAAAAGAACCAAAATAGTCACCTAAAGGTCTAGGTGACAGTCTGTTGTCAAAAAGAGATCGCACGATACTTCACAACATAGGAATGTGATGCTTTCTCTCTATGCGACAGATCATACTATGTCCAGACAATGAAGTTATGTATGGCCGCGCAATAGAAACCTATATGGCTGAACGATACATTTATTGGAAAAGTATCGCATGGGTATATAATAAAATATCACACGATACTAGAAGACTATCGCATGATAATCTGTCAGAAAAATAGAAAAATAGACCTAAAACAACAAGCAGAATGATGACAAAAAATTGACAAAAATGCATGAAAAGAAGGACAAAACAAGAGTGTTCTGCCCCACGATGGGCGCTAAAAATGTACACTCAAATTATGCACTTCTCTAAGTCATTACTTCCAAGAGAATCCATGAAGGGGAAACCTTGAGAAAGTGACCTAGAGCTCCCTAGGCATGGAGTCACGATGATGTTTGATAGTGCTCTCATCTAGAGCTATGAAGCATGCAACCTTGCTAGTAAACCACACAATGGGAGATTCAAAGAGACAAGGGCAAGAATGCCAATATCCTCAAGAATCAATAATGGAAATGCAATGCAACTATGCTAAGATGAAGATGCAAGAAAGATATGGAAATGAAAGGATTACAAGCCTTGCTAATTAAGCTATGTGAGCTAATCTAGAGCATAAAGGAAACTAAGCTAGATGCCATGAAAGCTAAGCTAAGAATGCAAGAATGAAAGCTAAATAAAACAAGATCTCCAAATCTCCAATGTCTCCAAGAAAACCTATAGCATAAGATTAGTATTCAAAAAGTGCATTCTTAGAATGAGAAAAGAGCTTTCCTTTTAAAGATGAATGGACCATGGAGATTAAGAGGCAAAGATTTAATCAAGGGTGGAGCATGAAAGAGGGATCAATCCTTGTGCACAAATCTCCTCCAATGAGAAAATAAGAGTTGACTTTTATGCCTCATATGAGATAAAAAGGCCTTTTCTTCTTTTTTATAAAATAAGAATAATGTTTTATTTGTGCAACTTAGGATAAGAGGAAAAGTGAGGACTTTTTATTTAAAAAGGGGAGGAAATTCCTTTTAATTAAATAAAGACTTAGAATAAAATGGTTAGCCCATAGAATAAAATTGAATAAATGATAGAATTAGGATTTGATCAAGGAAATTGATTTAATTTGAAAATGCTAACTCAGGAAATTGATAAATTGTTGAATGGGGGCCCAAAGTCTAGGCGACCATTTTAGGGTGCATACACTAGTAAGGAAGAAGAATGGAGAGATAAGAATTTGTGTGGAATTTAGAGACCTTAATAGGGCATCTCTGAAGGATAGGCACCCTCTTCCTTCCAGGGAACAAATTTTACAATATGTTTCAGGTTCTGAGAGATTCTCACTCCTAGATGGGTATTCTGGTTACAACCAGATTTTAGTTAAAGAATCAGATCAGTTTAAAATACCCTTTACAACTAAATGGGGTACAATGGCTTATAGGAGAATTCCATTTGGGTTATCAAATGCAAGGGCTACTTTTCATAAAGAAATGGACATGGCTTTCAATAATTTGATGTATAAGTTTGTACTAGTATACCTAGATGATGTTATAATTTATAGCAAGGTTGAAAACCAGCATATATAGATGATCTGAGACTAATTTTACAAAGATGTAGAGAGTTTGGAATCTCTCTTAACCCAAAGAAATCTATTTTTGCAGTCCATGAAGGTAAACCTTTAGGATACCAAGTGTCTAAAGAAGGTAAAACTATTGATCGTGAAAGGATAAGTGCAATTCTTGAGCTTTCATTACCAAAACACAAGAAATGATTACAAAGTTTTATTGGGAGAATAAATTTTGTTAAGCACTTTATCCCTGATATTGCAAACTTATTAAAACCTTTGACTGCTATGATAAAAAAAGATGTGCCTTTTAGCTGGACTAATGAAAGAAAGATGAGTTTTGAACAGATAAAACATGCTTTGTCTTCAGCCCCTACTTTAGTTAATCCTGATTTTACTAAATACTTTATTTTATATGCTTATGGTGGTTATGACACTATTTCAACAATGCTGGTGCAAAAGAATGTAGATAATCAGGAGCAGCCAGTTGCATTTTTCAGCAAAGGTATGGATGATTATGAGAAAAGGTATAGTTTTGTTGAGAAACATGTGTTAGCTGTTATTAAAGCTTTAAAGAAGTTTAAGCATTTGGTTTCCAGAAATAAAGTACATCTAATGGTTACACATCCTAGTATTAAAGAATTTTGGCTGAACAAATATGTTAATAAAAAGAGAGCAGGCTGGATAACAAGGGTTATGGAATATGATGTACAAATTAATGTGACCAAGTTGGTTACAGGTAAAGGCCTCTGTGATCAGATGGAAGAAGAAGAAGATAAAGCTCAAGCCACTGAAGAGGCTTCTCTACTCCAAGGTGATACTATGCTATTTAATGACTCTACATCCTGGTTATTAGATATGACCAGATTTCTACAAACTGGACAATGTCCAAATAATCTTAAAAAAGCTAAGAGAAGGTACTACAGGGTACAATATATTCCTTATGTCCTCATTGATGATATTATTTATATGAAAAAATTTTCTAGTATGCTTCTTAAGTGCATTGATTCAGTTGACCAAGATTGGATTTTATCTAAATTTCATGATAGATCTTGTGGATGACATTTCAGTCCTAAAACTATAGCCTAGAAAATTCTAAGAGCTAGCTATTACTAGATAGATTTATTCAAAGATGCTCATTCTTGGGAAAGAAAGTGTTAAAAGTGTGCTCTATTTGCAGGAAAGAAAAATATGACAATATTGCCATTAAAACCAATTGTTTTGGATCAGCCATTTAACAAATGGGGAGTAGACTTTATAGGTCCAATTAATCCTAATTCTAGTGCAGGTCATAAATAGATTTTGACTACTACAGACTATTTTATTAGATAGACTAAGGCCATTGCATTAAAGGAATCTATTGGATCTGCTGTGTTAAAGTTTTATGAAGATATTATAACCAGGTTTGGAGTTCCTCAGTCAATTATTTCATATAATGCTTTAGCTTTTGTTGGTTTAGTTATAATAGAGTGGGCTGTTAAAAATGTCATCTATCTAAATACTTCTTCTAACTATTATCCTCAGGGTAATGGTCTTGCAGAGTCTACTAATAAAAACCTAATTAGGATTATCAAAAACACTTTGTAGGAAAATAAGAGAGATTGACATTCTAAACTAGAGGCAGCCTTATGGCTAGATAGAATCACACCTAAACAGATTATTGGGAACTCACCCTATGTTTTGGTTTATGATAAAGAGGCTAGATTGTCAATTTCTATAAAATTTCCAGCTTTATAGCTAGCCGATCAAATGTTGTTATTTGAAGATGAAGATCCTCTTAAGATGAGGTATTTTGAATTGCTACAACTTGAAGAAGAAAGGAAGAAAGCATTGGAAATTATGGAGTTAAGGAAAGCACAGGCTAAAAGGTATTTTGACAAAAAAGCTACATCAAGGGATTTTAAGGAAGGTGATCTAGTACTCAAGTGGGATGTGTTTAATAGCAAACCAGGCCAGCATGATAAATTTGACAATTTTTTGTCAGGCCCTTTTGTTATAACAGCTTGCAAAGAAAATAATGCTTTTTAGTTGTCCACAACTAGTGGAGAATGCTCTTCAAATTCCAATTAATGGAATTCACCTCAAGCTTTGCTTTGAGGATAGGTTAGGTCTAGTTGTTTTTTCAATAAGTGTTGTCCAAGTACTAGGTCTCTAGGTTGCATAAGTCTAGTTTAGATGCATTTTCATTTCAATAATGGTTTCATTCATGCTTTTAGGTTTCCTAACTCTGTTGCCCAATGATAAGATCTATAGGTCATGTCTAGTAGGTAGACATCCAACAGAAGTCACCAAAAATGTTATCCAAAACTTCAACATACAATAGAATAAACATAAATAGGAAAAGATTGCATCTTTAGGGGGTCCAATTAATACTACCTTTCAGGTATTTATTAATCTACATTTTATTATTGCATTCATTATCATATTTCTTATTGTACTCTAAGTATTGATCACATTTCAAATGTCAAAATTCATAACTGATCATTACATTGTGCATTCAAACTGAATGTAGTATACAAGTGTCTTTTCATATTTCATTTTTCATGTCAACAATAGAGTACATTTGCAGAATTGAAAGCATGATAGAAGTATGGAATAGGTGTTAGAAAGTAAAGATCTCCAAGAAAAATGAGAGGGGGGGGGGGGGGGTGAATCATTTATCTAATAATTTAACCATTCAACTACTTTAAACAATATAATTAATGTACTAATCAACCATAGAAAGATAACCATACACAATTGCACAATAACACAAGATATGTTGAATAGGGAACCTCTTCAAAAGAGTAAACCCCGGTGGGAATGATGCCCACAAAATGATGCACTAATATGAAAGTTCCTTGTTAGAGGATGGACCCTGTTAGGAGTCTTATGAAATACATTCAATACATATAAATCCCTGTTAGGAGATTTTGAATCCCTGTTAAAAGATTCTAACCCGGTTAAGAGTTTATGGAAGACAGAAGGACCCACTGCCCAAACAGCTTCAAGGAAAGATCTCTGAGCCTACTGTCCAAAAGATCTTAGAATTATTCAAAAGAATAATATGAAATATATTACCTCCTTCACACTGTGCCAAAACCGCACTCTCTGCTACACAAGATCACAATTCCAGATCTCTGTACTCACAAGTCTTCCTTCATCACTGAATTAGCTCTTTTCTTCACTTCATGCATATATTCACATCTCAACCTTCACAGTACATATTGCAACAAGGAAAACATTCCTTCTTATATACTAAACTCAAATAATTACAAATGAGTCGGTCCTCAATTACAAAATAATAAATTCTACACACTACACACAAAATTTCACATAAAATTGTCGGCTTCCAGATACTGTAACTTTCTCCAAACATATCTTCAAAGTTTTTTCTATGAACCACATCATCATTAATGATTCTCCAACATCCCTTTAACTGTGCAAAATTAGATTCCATCCCAGCTAAGAGATATCCTCCGATTTCCAAAAATTGCTTCACAGAAACACTGTCTAAACACTGGTTTCACCAAAATGCTCATAACTCTCATAAATGAATGAATTTCTTTTTGTGCTATTAACCATAGGTTAATAACATACCAAAGAACATACCATCAACTTGCAAAAGCCAATCTACAATACAACATGTGCGCAAAACAAAATTGTACCTACTTTCCTGCTGATATCTAGAATATCACTGTGTTGACATCAATGACAATCCAAGTCATGAATGCAACAACAACTACTACAGAATGACTGCCAAAATAATTTTCATTTATTCCTAACAATCTCCCCCATTGGCATTGATGGCAACGTAGATGAAAAACATCCAATGTTCCAAAAATCCAATACTGCAACATCACTGCAAAATATCAAATTAAATCTTGCTTCATTTTTCTATTCAGCTCTCTCATACAATCCACAATGTTTTTCATGTATATCTCTCTCCCATTGACATCAATGACATAAATTCCATCACTAAGTCAACATCAACTTAATGTCAAAAGACACTTTTTCAGAAAAATACAATAACAAGAGTCCTCATGACTCAGCTCATAAACTCCCCCATAGAGGAAGTTCCAACATCCAATCCAGATGAAAGATAGGGCTCATATACCACTAGATGGATGCAATCATCTGCATCAATTCTCAAAAATAGGTTGGGGCATAACCCCAAGCATACCTCTCAGATACACAAATGTATCCTTAGGTAAAGGTTTTGGAAATATATCTACTATCTGTTCCTTTGTGCTTATGTACTCCAATCTTACTTCTTTTTCTGCAACTTTCTCTCTTACAACATGATACTTGATCTCAATATGTTTAGTCTTAGAATGTAAAATAGGATTTTTTGACATACTCACTATACTGGTGTTATCACAATGTATAACAACAGGCTCATCAAACTTTATTCCAATATCCTTCAACATCTGCTTCATCCAAATAATCTGATTACAATTATTTTTTGCTACAACATATTCTGCTTCTGCTGTACTTTGTGAAGTAGAATTCTGCTTCTTACTTAACCAAGAGACCAATTTTCTTCCAAGAAAAAAGGCTCCACCACTGGTGCTTTTCTTGTCATCAATGCTACCTCCCCAATCTGCATCAGTATAGGCACATAAAGTATACCATAATCCATAATCCATTATTCCTTTTAGATGTCTCAATATCCTCTTTACTACTGCATGATGTGATTCTCTAGGTTCTTCTTGAAATCTTGCTACAATCCCAACTGAATGTGCTATATCAGGTCTTGTATGTGTCAAGTACTACAATCCTCCAATCATAGATCTATATTTTTTCTGCTCAACTATTGGTGTCTCATCTTTGCTAGATAACTTATGTCCAGTTACCATACGTGTTCCAATAGGTTTAGAATCTTTCATTCCAAATCTTTTCAATAAGTCATTCAAATACTTATTCTGACTTACAAATATACCTTCCTTTCTTTGTGTTATCTGTAATCCCAAAAAATATTTCATTTCTCCGATCATGCTCATCTCAAATTCAGTCTTCATTTCATCTGCAAATTTGTCACTAGCTTCATCTTCTCCTCCAAAGATAATATCATCAACAAATATAACTATAACCAACAAACCATTCTCAATTTTTTTTGTGTATAAGTTACTATTTGCTGTTCCTTTTATAAATCCCAATTTCAATAAATACTTATCCAATCTTGCATACTAGGTTCTAGGTGCTTGTTTTAATCCAGATAAAGCTTTCTTTAACTTACATACCATATCTCACTACTTCAAGTCTAGCTATAGGTGAAAAAGTTTTTTCATAGTCAATTCCTTCTTGTTGTGAATATCCTTTACATACCAATCTTGCTTTGTTTCTTATCACTTCTCCTTGTTCATTCATCTTGTTTCTGAATACCCACTTTGTTCCAATCACATTCTTGTCTTCAGGTCTAGGGACCAATTCCCATGTCTTTTTTTTTTCAATCTACTCTAGTTCTTCTTTCATAGCATTAATCCAATGTTCATCTTCATAAGCTTCATTAGTAGTCTTAGGTTCAATTTGAGAAATCAAACATAAATGTACCTTATTTTAAGTCAAAAATCCTCTGTCTAAACTTCCAATAACTTGCTCAACAGGGTGATGTCTCGAAATATACCTGTTAGGTGTCATAGTTACTGATATTGTTCCAACTGTAGATTCTTCTCTACTTTCTTCTCTATTTTCTTCTCTATTTTCTTTAGTATGACGTTCATTCAGCAAATCACTGTTAATTTCAAAAAATAATTCTGCATTTTCAATGCTAGGCTGAGGTTGTGCTTCTCCATCAGATTCATAATCAAGCATTCTTTCCTAAATTTTAAACTTCTCATCAACTTTTACATTTGCACTTTCAACAATAGTCTTAGTTCTTTTGTTATAACATCTATATGCTTTGCTTTTTAAAGAATATCCAAGAAATATTCCTTCATCACTTCTAGGATCAAATTTTCCTATATCATCATCTCTCTTTATATAACATTTACTTCCAAAAATTCTAAAATACTTAATTGAGGGTGCATGTCCAAACCATAATTCATAAGGTGTCTTGTTTGTATCTGCTCTAATTTGTACTCTATTCATAGTGTATACTGATGTGTTCACCGCTTCTCTCCAAAAAGTCTTAGGCAAATCATTTTCAAACAACATAGCTCTTGCTGCTTCAGTTATTGACATGTTCCTTCTTTCTACAATACCATTTTGTTCTGGTGTTCTAGGGGCTGAAAGTTGTCTCTTAATACCATTCATTTCACAAAAGGTGTTAAACTCTCTATATGTAAATTCACCACCTCTATCAGATCTTAGACACTTAATCTTCATTCTAGATTCATTCTCAATTTTGCTTATCATGATCTTAAATTTATCAAATGCTTCAGATTTTTCTTTCAAAAATGCAATCCACATCATCCTTGTAAAATCATCAACAAGAATCATAAAATACCTTTCTCCGTAGAATCCTCTAGTCCTAGTAGGACCACTCAAGTTTGTATGAACAATCTCCAGATTCTCTGTCAATGTGAACTTCTTGTTGGGAAATGAACTCCTTTTCTACTTTGCCATCATACATTCTTTGCAAATCATGTTATTAGTGTTCATAATTCTAGGTAAATCTCTTACCACAAGTGTAGTGCTCACCCTGACAATATTATCAAAGTTTATATGACAAAACCTTTTATGCCATAACCAACTGTCATCAATCTTAGTTATCAAACATGTCATCTCAGTAGGATTCAACTGAAATACATTACCTCTGGTTCTGGATCCTTTTCCAATCAGATTTCCATCTTTATCTTTTATCACACAAGTTTTCTCAGCAAACCAAACTTGATAACCCTTATCAGCCAATTGTCCAATGCTTAGTAGATTATGTCTCAATCCATCAACAAAGTAAACATCATCAATGTTAGTCTTTCCATCAAGAGTAATAGATCCTATACCCTTAATCAAACAAGGTGCATTATTACCAACCCTAACAATTCCTCCATCATAATTATCTAACTTAACAAACTTTCGTTTATCTCCAGTCATATGATGTGAACAACCACTGTCTATAATCCAATCAGATTTCTTTTCAACTTGAGAAACTAATTCTTTTTTTTCCCTTTTATCAGATTTAGAACTTTCTTCTTTAATTGCTACAAATCCTATTTCCTCAAAGTTATCATTATCATTGTCACTTAAATGTCTTTCAATTCCTACTTCAAGATCTTCATCATTTGCATAATAACATTCTTTAGATCTCCTAGGTTTAAAGTTACTTCTATACTTCTTAACTCTTTTAAGACATTTAGATGCAAAATGACCATATTCTTGACAAGTCCAACATTTAAAGATTTTCTTACCATCTGGTTCTCTTTTTACAAGTAATGTAATACCTTCTTCAATCTTTTTATCTTCCTTAGATTTAGATCTGCTACTATTGGCATAATCTCCATTCACACTAGTACTTCTTGTAGGTCTAATGTTAAGAGCACTGAATGTTATTTCCATTCTAGGTAGTTCTCCTAATAATCTCAAGTTCATCTCTGCTATTTCTAATCTTCCAAGAAGAGTCTCTCTTGAAAAGTTTGATGTACAAGGTATCACTTGTTCAATCATTTGTGTTGTCTGCTTGAATACTGGTGTCAAAGTTCTCAGAATTTTCCATATCACTTCATTCTCTATCTTATCACCTCCACAAGACTTTATTCCTATTACAATCTCAGACATCCTACCAATATCGCTTCTAATAGATTTATCTTCCATCATTCTGATATCTTCAAATGCAAAAATCCAATTATGTAATCCAGCCTTCTTTGCATGTTCATCACCTTCAAAAGTAGAATGTAAAGCTTTCCAAATTGCATGAGATGTTTTCAAACATCTTACCTGACTATATTCATTCTCCGGTAGTGCTGACAAAAGTGCTTCTCTTGCAAGTATGTTACACATGAATAGATCTAGTTCATCTTTAGTTCCTACCTCTAGATTGTCTTCCTCAATAATTGTCTTCTCATTCTTTGTAATCAACCAATAACTTGGTCCTAAACACAATAGATGAGTCTTCATCTTTTCTTTCCAGTTGTCAAAATTTACTCAATCAAACTTAGGGCTTTCTTTTCTAAAATTTTCCATGGATCTCCTTAAGTTGTTAAACTTTTCTTTCAAGGACCTGCTACTCTGATACCAATTGTTAGAAAGTAAAGATCCCCAAGATAACTAAGAGGGGGGGGGGGGGGGGGGGTGAATCAGTTATCTGATAATTTAACCATTCAACTACTTTAAACAATATAATTAATGTACTAATCAACCATAGAAAGATAACCATACACAATTGCACAATAACGCAAGATATGTTGACTAGGGAACCTCTTCAAAAGAGTAAACCCCAGTGGGAATGATGCCCACAAAATGATGCACTAATATGAAATTTCCTTGTTAGAGGATGGATCCTGTTAGGAGATTTTGAATCCCTCTTAAAAGATTCTAACCCGGTTAAGAGTTTATGGAAGATAGAAGGACCCACTACCCAAACAGCTTCAAGGCAAGATCTATGAACCCACTATCCAAAAGATCTTAGAATTATTCAATAGAATAATATGAAATATATTACCTCCTTCACACTGTGCCAAAACCACACTCTCTGCTACACAAGATCATAATTCCAGATCTCTATACTCACAAGTCTTCCTTCATCACTGAATTAGCTATTTTCTTCACTTCATGCATATATTCGCATCTCAACCTTCACAGTACATATTGCAACAAAGAAAACATTCCTTCTTATATACCAAACTCAAATAATTACAAATGAGTCGGTCCTCAATTACAAAATAATAAATTCTACACACTACACACAAAATTTCCAAAATCCCTTTAACTGTGAAAAATCAGATTCCATCCCAGCTAAGAGATATCCTCTAATTTCTGAAAATCGCTTCACAGAAACACTGTCTAAACACTGCTTTCACCAAAATGCTCATAACTCTCATAAATGAATGAATTTCTTTTTGCACTGTTAATGATAGGTTAATAACACACCAAAGAACATACCATCAACTACGCAAAATCCAATCTGCAATACAACATGTGTGCAAAACAAAAATGTGCCTGCTTTCCTACTGATATCCAAAATATCACTGTGTTGACATCAATGATAATCCAAGTCATGAATGCAACAACAACTGCTACAGAATGACTGCCAAAATACTTTGCATTCATTCCTAACAATAGGGGTCCTATGCATTTCCTTATTGTCTGTGTGTTGTCAGTTGGTTGTCTGTCAGGTCCTAAGTCCTCAGGTCCATGTCTTCATCTGCATTTGGTTCAGGGTTTTCATCTGCATGAGAGAGAGAAAGTGATGTTAGATCCTGTTAGATCTAAGCAATGCATGAAACACAAACAACATACAATAACAATCAAATCTTTCACTGATGCATATATATATCTGGTAAATTCAATGCAATAAGGAAACTATATTTGCAATAAGTGAAAGGTAGTATCAAAGGGACTTGTTTTCTAAACATGAAAACTTTTACTATTTATGTTCATTCTAATATATGTTGTCCTTTTATAAATTAGATATCTAGATCAAAGGGACTTAGTGTTTCCAACTGAGAAACCTTTTTCAAATAATAGCAATGTCTTGTTAGATCAGTGAACATAATAACCTAAATTTTGATTCACAAGGGTCATTTCTTTCTGGCATCTTTCATAAACTGATTATTTATTATGTGAACACTAATTTGTCAAGTTTGCAATGTTGTTGTTTCAAGAGCTTAACAGAACATTTTGCAGTGTTTCAAGCCAACTGGTTTTCACAATTCAACCAAAGAAAGAAGATGTACAACAAGCTGAAATTTCATAGTAAAATGCCAAAACCGTTCTAGAATAGTCATGATCAAATGCCAAGTTACAGTTACATAATCACTAGTTTAACATTTCTTTGTTGATTCCAAGGTACAAATTCAATAATATTCTTGTTGTTCCTGATTTAAAAGAAAGAATGCTACAGAATTGTGCTACAAAGTATCATAAAATGTTTACAGTATGTATTTGATGGGTGTCATGAACCCGTGCTCCAACTCCACCAAATTTCATCCTGATATTTTTGAGACCATAAATAAACAAACATTTTACATCTTATTGAATTTCTTTTCAGGATTCATGCTTAGCATCAGAGGTTCATTTTTAGCAAGAAAAATAGTCAAGTTGTGACTGATCATGGTGGTTCACACAAATGAAGTCCAGGAAGTGTTCACTATTATGGATGAAGCTAAAAACAAAAAACAAGATTGTTCTTAAATGAAACAAGAAAGCAAATAATAGTCACTGTGCTAAAAGAGTATCAAAACAGTGAGTTTTAAAACTTGGATTGATTGTTGAAGTTGTAGGAACTTGCATATGTGACTGGTGTATAACAATAGCAGTGACTATGTCATCAAGAGGGCACTAAAAAGTGGCTATACTATAGGATCTCTAAGGTATGAAATAAATATGGTACAATTAGTTGACTAGTGTATCGGTGTTCTAGATACAATTTCTATAGAAGAAGAGTATTGCAATGCATAGTACAGCTTTTTAAGGAAACAAAAAATTTAACAAAGAGTAAGCTTCAAGAGTACATTTACAAATAGTGGAACATTAGTCTTGGCCTTTTACCAAATGAGCTATTTTGAAAACAAAGTGTAATGACTGGTATTATAAATATAACAACTGTGATTGAGGAGATTTGTTTAACACTAAGTACATATATGCAGTGTGCTCAAGTTGTGCACCCATTTATTCATTTAAACAAACTGAGAGTGACTAGTGTTTCAAAAGATTTAAAAGTGTATGATCACTAAAATTTTTGCAACAGTGAGGTTTTATGATAAAACAAAAACAACTCAAGCATATTGCAGAAGTAGAAATATTGATATAAAGTTGAATGAATGACTGCAAGATACTCGAGCTTTGAAGCTCATGAATTAATCTTCAAGTTGTAAGTCACGATGTTCATTATTTTACAAATTTTCAAAAAACATCTTCAATGAGCATCTATAGCCAATCTTTAGAGACAAAATATCATTCACGGGTAAGCATCACAAAGTGGGTTCATTTTGTACACCTAAGCATCTTTTTTATGTGCTATTGAAAGATGAAAACATGGATACATGAATGTTTTAAAACTATAGATAGCAGTACAAGATAGGATGATCAATTCTAGTGGTAAAATACAAAAGGGGAGAAGGGTTTTGAATGAATTATCTTTATGTTTCTCCATATGTTATGCAATAGAGTTGAAGCTCGACATCAAATTTTAGTCAACTTGATAAGAGTCTCAAGCTATGACTGAGAGAGGGCATAGCTAGTGTCAGGTTTCATTTTTACATCTCTTAGTCACAACTTAGACTTTGTTGAGATGATTGAAGGAGATCCATAATTTGTGGTTCGCTGTCAAAGTTGCAAAAAATCCATATCAATAAAGGGAGTAATAAATGATTTTCATGCTCAAATTTTGCCAATCAAAAGTGGTAGAAGCTTACCAGTCAGCTAAGGAGAGGTCATAGTGAGTTGAAACTTTGAGTCGCGACAAAGTTCATGGATGAGACCACGATGCTTTTCATAGCTTCAAGCCATGATAGGAAGGGAATCGAGCTCAAGGCCAAGTTACAACCAAACTGTAACTGCATTTTTCACCATGATTCATAGCCTGTGAGTTACCTATTTTCATGCTTATTTGAGGCTGAGAAACGTGATGAAGCCTGCATTGGTTGACTCATGGATTGTGAGTCATGTTTCACAGTTTTATTCAAAGTCATGAGGGTCGAGCTCATAGTAAAAACCCACAAGCCAAAACTCATGCATCAGTCTCAGCTTTACACATACAATTATGATAGAAAGTTACATTCACCAAAGCCATAACTAATAATAAGAGAGGAGCTCAAAGCCAAGTCTTGGTCTTGGTGTGACTACAAGCTTATAGCTGCAAGCCAAAAAGGAAGTCGAGAAGGAGCATCAGTCATAGGTAAATACAATGAAAGCATCACTACATACCAAGTTGAAGCCGTGAGTTACTCAACATAGGCCGTTAGTTTTAGTTACACCCTAGAAATCAAAGCTAGGCCAAGCTTCAAAGCATCAGATGGAACTATAGCCAAGCCAAGGTTGAACAAAATCAAATCTACATATTACAATGAGAACCTGAGCCTCTATAAATTCAAACTCCCAGTCTAGATCTAATGCCAAGGAGTGAAGATCATTAAAATAGAGAACTCTATGATAGTAGATCCGAACAGTATTTAGAATTTCACCAGAGCTTCTCTGAAATTAGGGTTTGAGACTCTTCCTGATTCTTCTTTGCGAAGCTAAACAATAACACCAAGCTCAATAATGACAATTAATTTTAGAAATTTGGAGTCCGCACAGCAAGTTCATTGAATATCATTAATGTAGATGTCCAATCCTGCAGGTCTTAGAGTTGTTGACAGTGCCACCTCACTATCCCATATTCATATTATATGCAAGTGGGAAGAGTGGTCATGTCGACCCTCTTCCACTTAGCATTTTTAGACTTAGGAATTCACTTCTTAGGTTAGGGTAGTGTAGGTTTTACTATTTTTTTATTTTATTCATTTAAATATTCATTTTAAAACATTGTAAAAGGATTTATATCCTTTATTAAAAACCAATATTTAGGGCACTATTTATGGAGTCTTCATAGGCTAAGATTTTGGCATAATTTCTGGCAAATTTAGGGCAGATTGCAAGGCCTTTCATTTTTGAATTTGATGTTTGAGGCTTGTATAAAACTAATTTTCATTATTAGTTTAGGGGATTGCGAGTGTTGGAGAGAGGGCTAAAAGTGAACTTATTGTTCCTTGATGCTTTTGAAATCATTTTTGTAACTACACTTTGTTAGATTTTGGAGAGGAATACAACTTATGATTCATTTTCCCCTATACTTTGAGTTTGATTTGTCAAGATCCCATTTTCATTGTTCCTTGCTAGTGTTTATTGATTTTTAATCCAAGAGAAGTGAATTTATCGATATTCCTTCCCATGGTGAGCAATAACTTAAACCTCGTAAGGAATATGTATGTTTGTTGATTGGCTAAGTTATTTGTGGTTCAACCCTAATAGCAAGATCTTTCAGCCTATCTGTTGGATAGTGATTTAAGGTATTAAAACTTTAAGTATAAGGGTTGAGATCACTATTTTATCTTCCAATCAAAAGTATGAATCCATTTTCGGTGTATCACCCCTATTTATTTCAATTGTAAAAGTTCCCTTCTTCCCTTTTCCCATTAAGTTACCAATTAGGTGTCCACCTGATATTCCATATCTAATAGGAACTGGCCTAGAATCTGGAGATTCCTCCTTAATTAGAGTCCACCCACAACTCAAGGAGGTTTCCATTGTTAGGATAGAAATATTGTGTAGCCCTAATGCCTGAGTTGGGGTGGTAATTATAAGACTAAACAATACTAATTTGAAAGAAAGGAAAAAATTAAAATAGTAATAATACAGTTGCTACTGTAAATAATAATAAATTTTATTTTTGTATAATGAAATTTTTATAAACTCATCTTCATAGAGAGTCTCATGTAAATTATCATATCAGAAACAACAACCGAACAAATAATTTAGTATGTGTGAAAGGTATGTGAGGAGAGGTTGAAAAACAAACTACAAAATATGGAGAACTATTTTTAGTTCATGCCATGCAATGGCAGATAACTCCTGCTAAGGGTAATATGTTAAATGGTGATTAAAGATTTGGATTGCTTCCAATGACATCACTTCATTTCCCTACTTTTACAAGTTTCTTCAATGTTCATGAGCAGGAGATGATCAAGCATTAAGGGTTACCTGTGCATTATGGACGCTGGTAGATTTCCATTGGGTAGAGGGGATGGCTTCCACATTTCTATGCAAGAGAACACCCAGATATTGAGGGACGAGTCGACGATCAATGTCTTGGGGGCACTATTTTTGCAGATAGTGTCAATAACTAGCTTGTGTTTTTGGAGAAGCCCTTAAACCAATGCTAGAGAATGCATGATTACAAAGGTTTTTCTTACAAGGTCTTAACAAAGTTGGCATGTAGAGCATTCTCATATTACATGTTACTTTGATCAGACAACTTCATAGGCTATGACAGGAAGACCAATGATAAAAGGAAAAAGCAACCGCCAGTTCAGGTTATTTTTAATAGAATACACTGGTTGGTGATTAGTGCTTTTTCCCCCTATGTAGGTGAGAGGTGTGTCCCATGTATTGAGTTTTGTGCATAGATTTTGATGACTGAGCTTTATAAAAAAGGGAGATATATTAATTAAACCCCATTGATAAGCACCTTTTCTTTTATAGGAGTATGTGATTTTGCTAATGCTAGGAGGTATGGAGTTTCATTTTTGGTTGTTCCCCTCCATCTGTGTATTTTGTGTATCTTTCTATTCTTGTTACTTCACTAATTAAGTAGCTTCTCATTATTGCAGTAAGTCCATTCTGTTTCTCCTTTTTATATACACAGTTCCATTTTGGCCCTCCTTCGGTTTGAGTGTTGTTAACCTCCATTTATGTCATATTTCCCACCAAGCCCTAAGCTAAGAACACCTATTCCTTTTGTTAATTTCTATGCTAATTTATGAACATAATCATGTAGTATTTCTGTCTCAGCTCTTCTTGTAACAACATGTCCACCATTTGAAGGTCAATTGATTTTTTCTTTTGAAGGTTCTAATTGTTCATACTTGTTCTCATTAGGGCTTCTTCTGCACACATTCCAACACAAAAATTCCCCATAATATATGCATGTATGTTAGGCCATACACCATCCTTGACTGAAATATTATTTGCCTCAAGAATGTTGGCTTGTTACTATTGCTAATTTATATTTTGAAGATTTGATATTGAAACATGCTTAGAGATTAGGGAGGAGAACATTTGGTAGCCTGTAATTGGTCTCAACAGAAAGTTGTAGAACGTCAAGAGAAAAATGGAAGTTCCCTATGCAAGAGAACACATGACATACAATGTATTCAGTAGTGTATTGCAGGAAGACTGTTAGCTCCTCTGTATGTGTGGAGAAATATAAGTAGTAAGTTATTTACAATTGGCAACTAGATTCAAATAGAATGTTCAACATTCATGCATAAAAGTAAACATTTTAAATAATTATTCACTTAAAGTTATCTATCCCATTATGTGGAAGTGGAACAGATGGTGGTACACTCTCAAGTGAAAGACAACCAAGGATGCATTTCAGATGAACTACTCCCCTAAAGTTTGAAACTAGTAGATTTGAGTGATTTTCATATAGGTTATGTCAATGGTTTAGAGAAAGACAATTTCCTTTGTTCTTCAAAACACCAAAACCAGCAGGATACTGAGGCTACTTTTTCATTGGATAATTCAAATGTATATTTGGGGCCTCTTTTGAGTCAAAGTTGAATAAATTTAGAGGAATGTTGTGAGAAAGATTATTGGGAGAATGGTGCTTCTCTGAGTATTTAGGAAATAGGCTTTGGAAATGCTAAGGGTAGTTCTTTCATCTGAGCTTCTATCAATGGTATCAATGTTCTTGTAGGTTTTTATATGACCACCTGAGTTAGTCAGGTTTCTATGCTTGTAGATTCCAATATCACCATTTGTATGTTTTGTGTGTGTGAACTATGGATTCTTATATTTTTACAATGGAAATAGCTGAGGTTATGGACTCCTTTATTTTGACCTTGATTTCTAAGGTTTTTCTACTTGCACTTTTTTAGATAGAATATTTGTATGACCAATACAAGCCAGTGCAATGTTGTAAACTTTACGTTGCTTCTTAGATTGCTCTTGTTTTGTTGTAAGCTTGTCAAGAATTTAATTATTTTAGTATTGTTGGATTTGGGCTCTTATCCCATTTTAGTTTTGTTGTAGATTTGGAATCTTATACTGATAGAATCAAAATAGTAAATTCTACCACCTCCTATACTGACCTCAATTTAAAGCTTGCATGCACACTTGTATTACGATTCATAACTGGGCACAACAAAAAAGACCTTTGTAGGGCTACAAAATTGATCATCCCCCATAATCATTATCTGTAATAATTTTTTTTATAGTACTAAGTAGAGAATGAAATATTTTTATTTTTACTTCTAAACTATCTAAAATATATGAAATTATGAACAGTTACATAGATATTAATAGTCATAATCTGAAGGTGGGAAGAAGCAAATAAATCAAACCCAAACACTTAAACAACTACAAAAAGAACTAGATTTTATTGCATGGAGAAACCATTACAAAATGCCTCTTTTTATAGAAGTCTCAAGATACTCCAGAACTATCTCATTTACAAAGCTATGTGAGAAAAGAATGGTTTAGAATATGTATTAATCATATGTGTGGTAGCTTATAAGATAAGACTGTCATAAATATGAAAAGACTTGAAAGTCGATGATGGGCAGTGGGAAGCTACAGTTTGGGTTGGTAAAAATTAATACGTACCAACAATCCCCCCTAATTTATACTATTAATTACTTCAAAATTTACAATATTCAATTTTCCTCTTAAATATTCAAATTGTTCTTGTGTTAAGGCTTTTTTAAATATATCTACCAGTTGATCTTCAAATCTGCAATGCTCCAAGTTGATTTCTCCATTGTTAACCAATTCTTGAATGAAGTGATATCTAGTGTCAATGTACTTTGTCCTTTTGTGAAAAATATGATTCTTTGAGAGTGAAATAGCGGACTTGTTATCACAATAGATTGTAGTAGACTCCTCTTGCTCATGTATTAGATCCATCAAGACTCTTCACATCCATACTACTTGACATGTTGTTGATGTACCTGCAACATATTATACTTCTACTGATGAGATTGTCACTATGGGTTGCTTATTTGATGCCCATGCCACAACACCTATTCCAAGATGAAATGCATATCTAGATGTACTCTTTCTATCATCAATATTCTCTACAAAATCACTATCTATATATCCAACCAATTGAAAATTACTTGAAGTAGCATACCATATGTCGTAATTCATAGTACCTGCAATGTATCTCAATATTCTCTTTCCTTCTTGCCAATGTGAGTTCTTAGGTGATTCCATGAATCTAGAAAGAAGACTCACTCCATACATAATATCTGGCCTAGTTTTAGTGAGATACATCAAACTACCAATGACCTTTCTAAATATAGTTGTATCAAAATTCATCTCATCATCATTTCTACTTAGTTTTGTACTTATTGCCACATGTGTGGAAACAAGACTGCAGTTGATCATTCTAAACCTTCTCAAAACATCTTTTGTATATTTACTTTGACAAATGAAAATGCCCTTATCATTTTGTGTAACTTCAATGCCAAGAAAATATTTCATCAAACCCAAATCTTTCATTTCAAATTCCTTCTTCATAGATGATTTAAACATGTCAATAGATAGATTACCTGTAAAAATCAAATCATCAACATATAAGAAAATAATCAAAACCTGACCTTGTTCATTTACTCTAGTGTATAGTGTAGGCTCACTAGTGCTTCTTTTGAATCCATTCTCTATCATGTATGAACCAATTCTTCTATACCATGCCCTTGGTGCTTGCTTCAACCTGTAGAGTGCCTTCTTAACCTGTAAACCTTGTCTTCATATCCTTTTTTTCATAACTTGGTGGCTACTGCACATAGACTTCTTCTTCTTCCAAATATCCATTCAAGAAAGCTGATTTAACATCCATTTGATAAACCATCCAATTGTTTTCAGATGCAATAGCTAGTACCATTCTAATAGTATCAAGTCTAGCTACGAGTGCAAATGTTTCATTATAATCAACTCTATATTCTTGTGCAAACCCTTTAGCTACTAATCTTGCCTTATATTTATCAACTTCTCCATTTTCCTTATACATAGTTTTATAGACCCATTTTACACCTATGCATTCTTTATTCTTAGGTAAATCAACTAATAACCATGTACCATTTTTCTCAGTAGATTCTATTTCATCATTCATTGCATTAATCCATTTTTATTCTTTAATTGCATCTTCAAAATATATAGGATCTTGAGCAAATAGAGAAAAATTTGATTGAAAATTTATACAATTTCCTTGATCATAAATATCTTGCAAGCTTCTAGTCTTATTGCTTCTAAGCCTTGATCTCAATTGTGCAAGTGTAGGATTTGATTCAATACTTACTTGTGGACTTGAAGATTCTCCTTTCTCATCTTCCATTTGTATGTTATCTCTTTGGAGGCTTCTTGATGGCATTCCTCTTTTCTCATTTGATTGATCTTCTTGGTTTTCTTGATCTTTTCCTTCTTCTTCATAATATGGTATTGTTGAAGTACCTACAATTGCATTGTCAATACTCCCATTCCAAGCTTCTTCTTCTTTGAATATAACATCTCTACTTACAATTACTTTCTTAGTTATAGGATTAAACAACTTGTAAGCCTTAGATTGTTCATCATAACCAATAAATGTGCATTTTTCACTTTTATCATCTAATTTACTCCTTACTTCTTTAGGAACATGTGCATATGCAATGCAACCAAATACTCTAAAATGAGAAAAACAATGATGCTTACCACTCCATGCTTATTGTGGAATCATGTCCCTTACAATCTTTGTTGGACTCCTATTCAAGATATAAATTGCACAAGCTACTGCTTGAACCCAATACTCATTAGGAAGATTCTTACCTTTCAGCATACTCCTTGCCATCTCCATTATCATTCGATTCTTTCTTTCTGCAACACCATTTTTTTGTGGTGTGTAGCTTGTAGTAAATTGCTTCTTTATTCCATGGTACCTACAATAATCCAAAAAATCATTTGACTTGTACTCACCTCCTCTATCTGATCTCAACACCTTGATGGATAAACCACTTTATTTTTCAACCAATGCCTTGAACTCCTTGAACTTGCCAAATGTTTCAGATTTATATTTACGAAAATAAACCTGTGTCTTCCTACTAAATTCATCAATGAATGTTAGAAAATAAACATTCCCCCCTAACGATGGTGTTTGCATTGGACCACATATATCTGTATGCACAATTTCTAAAGGTACCCAAGCTCTATATGACATTTCTTTTGGAAAACTTTCCCTATGTTGCTTAGCCACAATAAAACTTTCACATGAACTTAATGGTGCTTTAATGAGGCGTAAACCTTTTACCATGTTCTTCTGTTGCAACAAACATAACCCTTTGAAGTTTAGATGACCATACCTCAAATGCAATTTCAAAGCTTGATCTTGACATGATGCCTTAAAACTTGTTCAAATCTCCTCCATCATTTCACTTTTCATGAAAAGTGGGAACATTCTATTGTTTTTCATTTCAACCCTTACAATCACCATGTTACTAGGAGAAATATCAAATATAGTGCATACATTATTCTCAAAAACAACTTTATAACCTTTTTGTGTAAGTTTTCCTACACTTATAAGATTGTGCTTCAAACTAGGTACAAAATAAACATCAGGAATAGACTTCTTACCAAGGTTTGTCACCACCTTGATTGTACCTTTTCCTTTGACTTCTACCATACTATCATTTCCCAATTTCACTTCTGATTTGGTTGTAGTATCCAAACTTTCAAATATGTCTCTATTTCTTGTCATATGTTTACTACAACCACTATCTAAAAGCCAAACATCACTTGAGCTCTCTTGAGCTACATGACATGTAATAAACAATGTCCCAGAACTACTCTCAGAGAAATTTGCATTTTGCTTCCCTATATCTACTTGTTTCTTTCTACATTCATTTGCAAAATATCCAAACTTCTTGCAATAATAACATTGAACACTTGATTTTTCATACCTTTGTGATGCTTGATTATTATTGTGTCCCCTTGAATTGAGACTTTGATTTCTCCTTCCTCCAGGATCTAGACTCTTTCTTTCTTCTCTTTGATAGTTGTTTCTTCCTCTCCCTCTTCCTCTGAATCCCGATTTTCCTCTTCCTCTGCCTCTACCAAATGTCACTTGTGTCTTGAAAGGATTCTCCAAAGTTGTGTCATTATTCTTATTCATCCTAGATTCATGAGCAATCAATGATCCAAAAAAATCATCTATAGACAATATTGATAGATCTTTAGTTTCCTCAATTGTAACCACAACAATATCAAACTTGTTTGGAAAACTCCTTAAAACCTTTTCTATAACCTTTTGATCAGATAAATCTTCACCATTTAATTTAATTTGATTAACAATATTCATAACATTAGCTGAGAAATGATCTACCGACTCTAATTCCTTCATTTGTAAATTTTTAAAACTTCTTCTAAGTGCTTGTAATTTGGCTATCTTAACCTTAGATGTACCTTGATATGTGTTTTCCAAAATTTCCCAAGCTTCTTTAGCCAAACTTACATTTCTAATTCTTTGAAAAAATAATTCTTCCATACCTGTTTGTATTAACAACATGGCTTTCCCATCTCTTTCTCTATTTTTCTGCAATTTTCTTCTTTGATTATCATTTAGATTAGATTCATCATCCGGCTCTGCAAAACCTTTCTCAACAATATATGTTAGCCCTTGAGACCTAAACAAAGTTTTCATTTTAATTGCCCAAGTATCATAATTTTTACAAGTAAGAAGTGGAATTTGGGGTTGCACATAAGATATGTTAGAAGCCATACTTTCACTTAGATTTTAAATTACTAGTTCACTTTGCACTTTTTCTCCAAATTATTTGATCTTCTTTATTCTTCACTTCACCTTAATTTCTTTACACACTTCCTTTAGAATTAATCATTCAACTAATCATATATGATTCTAATATTGATAGTAAATCAATATTAAAACCCTTCATTAGGAATGTTCTTAGAAAATAATAAATTCTTTTAACAAACCAACTGATATCCAATACCTTCAAATCAGAAAATTCTTGAATGATCTGATCTGGCTCCAGACACTTCAGTAGTTAATTTGCCTCAAATAGTAGCAACATAATGGCTCCTTAGACTCAGAAATTTGGGATGCTTCTCATAGTTGGCAGCATATTTTTTTAAAGCAATCTCCAATTGTCTCCTTCAAACTGCTCTGATACCACAATGAAGGTGGGCAGAAGCAAAGAAATCAAACACAAACACTTAAACAACTACAGATAGAACCAGATTTCATTGCCTCCAGAAACTATTACAAAATGCCTCTTTTTATAGAGGTCTCAGAATACTCCAAAATTCTCTCATTTACAAAGCCATGTGAGAAAAGAACAGTCTGGAATATGTATTAGTCATATGTGCAGTAGCTTATAAGATAAGACTGTCATAAATATGAAAAGACTTGAAAGTCGGTGATGGACGGTGATAAGCTACAATTTGGGTTGGTAGAAATTAATGCATACCAACATAATCTACAAAGTGAGATTTAAATAACGACAAGCAAACAAACCTAGGACAATCTATTTAAAAACTAAACATCAACAGAAATTATCTTAAATGATTTTTGGTAGATCTTGTAGACCAACTTGCCCCAAAGATGTTAAAAGTCATCTCACGTTGATATCTTTTGTCTTTAACTCCTTGTATTTAACTTAATTCTTCAGTGTGCCCTTAACACTTAGTGTGACATTCAAAAAACTCTATACATAAATAAACAAGCAATCTAGTTTAGAGTTTCTGTTTCAACATTATTAGATTAGAGATCATAGGATTGAAGTACTATGCCTCTCAATCCTTATAATTACCTTTATTGAAAATGTTCCATTAACATTTCTGTTTGGAATTTCAAACAGGCTACAATCAATAAAAAAAATCTTGTAAAAGTACCCTCAAATTATTTCAGTATTGATGGAATGAACTGGTAAATCCCCAACTCCCTATATTTATCTTAATTTTATTATTCTCACATCATCTACACATTGCGACAGGCTACACCAAATAAAACCTTTGTAGAGCGCCTAAATTGTTCATATCACTAAAATTATTTCAATTTTCTAATAGCAATTTCATTTTGTGATTTGACATTGTTGGCTTTGGACTCCAGTGCTAATAATGAAATGGTAAGATTCAAATGGTACGAATTTATGGGTACCACACAAAGTAAAGCCAATATGAACTGTCAAATTGATTTCTCAATATCAACTCTGTTATGTACGAACATGGGGCTCAATTTTTTTAACTCTTAACCAAGAGAAAGAAAAGATGAAAACTTATTTGAGTCTTTTGGTTTTCAATTAAGAGTTTTTGAGTTATTCTTTTCCACAAGTTTCCTAGTTTTATCCTTTGAACTGATTGTGATACTTTTCTTACTTTAAAGGGTTGTTGATTATCAACACCATATCCACTCTTCAATGGAGGCTGGATGGGAATTAGCAATCTTTTTCTTTTTGCATTGATTTTTTGCTACACTTGAATTTTTCTTAAGCGTTGGATGGATGTGAATACACAAATTTAGATCTATCCCAACATGGCACACACAACTTTAGGGCAGACTAGAAGAATCATTGTATCCATACTGCTGTATTTGGAACTTTATTCCTTTTTTGTGGAATTTCTAATATTAGAGGGGGATAATTTGGCCCAACTTTTCCCCAAAATGGCTACGACTGTAGCAGGAAAAAGCTTAAATGGACATCAGTCATTTGTTCTCCTTGCAGCTCTGGTTATTTTACCCTCAATTTGGTTAGGAAATCTAAGTCTGCTATCATATATCTCAACAGGTGGTGTTGTTGCATCTGTTGATGTAGTAGCTTGGGTTGGCATATTTGTGCATTGTCAATCATCTTTTGATTTTGTTTCTCCATTATTAATGCAACTAATAGCTAGCTTATCTTAAAAACCTACTACACATTTTCATAAAGAAAAGAGAGGTTCACCATTGTACAAATGACCTTAACACTGTGACCAGCAATAAAGTATTCAGAACAGTGCCACCAGATATCAACAACCAGTGAGGTGGGCAGGGCTTTATATTTTATGATCTTGTCTAAAGTATGAAGGGCCCATGATTCATAAATAAAGTGCAACTAGCAGAGATATGAATATGAAAGGTAATCGGATCTGAACAGTGTGAAAGACAGCAGCTATGTACATAAGCCCATGAGTATGCTAGATTCATTAATGCATACATAAAAACTTAAGGTGAATTAACAGTGAATTCATTACATTTGCACTTTGCAAACTTCATTCTACTTGTATGATTGAAAGCCATCGAAGATTTTCAAATATATATGATCTCAACCTTACAACCATCATTATGCCATGTCCATCATTATGTCATGTTGGCAGGAACTATGCTGCAATACAACTCTTGTTTGATATGGAAGATACACGGTTGGGAGTCTAGCATAATTTTAGCACACGTGGAAAACCTAATTCGAACAACTACAATGAACTGCAGTTCAGTTACAACTAATTGCAAACGTAAGTGGGAGAAATTACTTCCTACCAACACAACTTTGAAATCTTCTAGTGTCAAAATAGGGCAGAATGATGCTGTAAGGAAGAGCGGTTTAGTTGTTTGAGCTGGCATCTAGCAAGGTGCCTTGGTTGCACCTATGAGTTTGGCCAATTGTAGCTATAAAACTACAACGTCAATTCTCTTGCTTCTCTGCTTTTGTTGATTTGAAAGTGTTTACTTTTGAATTGTATGTGAGGGCATGACAAGGCCAACCATGGATAGCTTGCAAGGATATCAAAGAAATCAATATCTGAAAAATATTAATTGTGAATTAATAATATTAGTGGTAAGTTAATATTTATTATCAAGTGTGTAGTGAGGGAACAATATTGAAATATCCAATCTCATTGATAAAGTCTTACCTCAAATCATATCTCTGGTAGATAGAATGCAAACTATCCAATCAAAATTTGTCAGACAAATAAAATATTATTTCAAATCCTATCTCTGGCAATTAAACTTGTTTATAGGGATCGTAAATTGTTTTCTAGTTCCCATGTTCAGGCATGAAATGTGTTTTGGTGAAAACCCTCACTATTGGATAATTATGTGGAGTGTCAATAATTCAATATTTTTACCCTCCAGATTATAAGTTCAAATCGAATAACACGTCTCCATGCATATCATATTTAATTGAATATTGGTTAGAAATAAATCATTATAAATAAAGTGACCTTCATTTCCAGTAAATAAAAAGTATATAAATATTTAAATAATTTTTTATAGTATTATTTAGTATATTTACAATACCATAGTTTGAAACAAGAATATATTAGGTATTGATACATTGTTACACATAATTAAGTTGACAACAATGTCAAAAGGGATCTAATTTATTGCATTAGGCATTATGTATATACTCAAACAAATTGTCATCAGATATGAACTCATATATCAATAGATTAAAACTAGTAATTGCAACTTGGTATGCAATTTTTATGCCGAATAGATGTTATGTTATTTAACTTTTTGTATATTTTATTTTGTTTCCTTCTTTTTCTAGATACGATTGTATTCATTTCTTCATAGGAGTAAGAAATAAAATTTGGTGCTTATTTTGTAGTGATATCGTAAGTTATTTTGTTGGAATTAAAATATGATTGTAACTTTTTTTTAGCATTCAACGTTTGATGTTTGGGTTTGAATTTTATGTTTGTTGTATCTTTATCAGGAGCCTTGCAATATTTTGTCTTATAGAATAATCTATTTGAATTTCAACCACCCGATTTTAATTGAATGACGGTCGGTCAATCTCAGAATGTAACTTCTAACTGCTGATAATTTGGGAGACTGGATGATTTAGGCATTTTTTCATTCTGTAGATGTTTTGTACTTAACCAATTGAATTTGGAGATTTCGAAACCAAGGTTATTTTGTGTTCTCCAAATTTGTTCTCTAACCACAAGAGTATTTTGAGGTTTGGCAACTAAGGGAATCTCGAGTTCTGTAAATTTCTCTTTAACCGTCGTGAGTTTGTGTTGCTAACTAGTAAACAAATTCTATTTTCAAAGGTATTAATTACTAAATTGGATTTTATTTAATAACATATTTTGAGGTCATTAACATCTAAATCCGATATGTCAAGTAAAAGCATTTTTTTATAATATAGCAACTTCAGAGTATTCTTTAAATCGCTGCAATTTTGTAAACATTTTAATGTACTATCTGTTGAGACTTAGCGACTATAATGTATTTCGTTGTCACTGGAAGATTTATTCTTGAAGGAGAGATTAAGAGACTCCAACGAGTCTGTTAATCAGCAAAGCAAATTTATATGTTAGTCATTGGATTTATATGTAAGTATTTGCTAATTCTAACTTTGCCTTTAAGGTGTTTGCCTTCTTCAATAGTAAATGAAAGTGGGTTTCGAAGGTAGTAATTACTAAATCCGATACTATTTCATTAAGGATTTTAAGGTAATTAAATTGTAAATCTGATATGTCAAATAAAAGCATTGTACTATAATATTGGCAATAATATAAAGTTACAGAAAGTCAAGTATTTGTATGCAAGGTTTTCGATAATCAGATTTGTATGCCAGTAACTACTAAATCCGACATTGTACTGAGTACTTTTATAGTTTTTAGATGATGGTTCATATTTTGTTTTCAAATCTTCGAATTAAATAGTAAGATCAACGGCTAGCACATGATCGCAAGTTCTTAATAGATTTCTTGCGAACACACAAGAATTGTTGATTTTGTACAGAGTGTCAGTCGTGCAGAAAGCTTAGGGACTAAGCACATGTGGTGACCTGGCAACAAGATCAATGACTGGCGCATGATTGCAAGGGCTACCAAGATTATTTGTGATCTTCCAACAACCATTGGATGACGATAAGATTCAAAGCTTATATGTGATGCTGAAACATTAGGGAGTGAAGTATTAAGGACTTAGGAAAATTTAATAGTATCTATGTGCTTGAGACTTACAAAAATAAAAAGGGGCCTAGGTAAAAATAAATGTTAGGAATTAGAAATTACAAACTTAAGTGACTTTGTAAAAAGTAATGGTCAAATAGAACATAGAATTGTAATGTAGGGTAAATGAAAGCGGGTTTCGAAGGTACTAATTACTAAATACAATACTATTTAATAATGGATTTTGAGGTCATTAACATTTAAATCTGATATGTGAAGTAAACACATTTTCTATAATATTTGTTATAATATAAAGTTGAACAATGATGTAACATTTGAATGATTATTGGAAAAAAAACATTGTATATCTATATTTAAATTAAAACAAAATTGGAAAGTTGTAGTTAATTTAATATCTTATAATTAAGTTACTTTATTAATCAATATACGATATTTCATAGAAATTAAGTGTGGAAGATTTCTCATTAGAGGAGATCGATATTATATATCAAATTAGATGAGAACAGTCAAAACATTCAATGCATATATGTGAAAAATTTAAGAAAGATTTTGTTAATTTTTAGTCTTGCGAATCGGATAGAAAGTCAAGTATTTATATTAAATGCAAGGTTTTCGATCATCAGATTTGTATGCGACTAACTAGTAAATCTGACATTGTACCAAGTACCTTTATAGTTTTGAGATGACGGTTCATTTTTATTTTTTAATGTTTGAATTAAATGGCAAGATCGATGGTTGTCACATGATTGCAGGATCTAATTTGATTTCTTGTGAATAGATGACAACCATTGATTTTCTGCAGACTGTTAGTCTTGCAGAAACTTTAGAGACTGAGCGCATGCGGTGACCTGTCAACAAAATGAACCACTGGCGCATGATCACAAGGGCTACAAAGATTCCTTATAGTCTTGTGAGAACCATTGGATCAAGATAAGATTCAATCCTTACATGTGATGCTGAAACATAATAGATAAAAAATAACCATAGTATTATTTTACTATTTAAAAAATAATATGTTGTTTAAAAAAAATCATCTCAGCATACACTCTAAATTATATTATATATTTTAACCAGAAATTGTGAAATCTTATATAACATATATTATTGTTTATATTAATAAATATAAGTATTATTTCACATATAAAATAAATAATATAATATTATTTTATAATATTTAGTAAAGTCTAATAAGTATTGTTTATATTAACTCCAATCATTATATATTAATGTAAATATATTTATAATAGATTTAGAATATTTGGAAAAGTATATTTGTAATTTAAAATAAAAATTAGAATTTTTAAATAAAATTCATTAAAAATAATAAATAACATTTTTAAAATAATACAAAACTATATAATAAAATATAATATAATTCATTTTCTATTAAATATATACAATTTGTGTACTTAATTTTAAAAATAAAATAAAATAAACCATCCTTATATTATATGTTTTGCTAAATATATTGTACTCCTATGACTTCATTAGACCCTTATTAATAATCTATGCTTATTTACCTAACATAATATAATTATCTTATACTATTATGGAAATAAATTTTAAACTTAATTTTTCAAAAAAATAAAAATAAATAAGTCATTACATTCTAAATTAACTTTAATTATTTATTATAACAATTTCATTATTAAGATATTTGAAAGAAAAATAAGATAAATTTTTTAATTAGATAATTGACTCTTTATACATATATATAGATATGTTAAAAAAATCATATTTAATTAAAATGTGAATAAATGATTATGTATAATAAATAAAATTATAGTATAGATTAAAAAAATTCTATAAACATTAAATATATAATATTAATAAATTATATTTAAATATGTAAATGTGACAAATTTATATTATATATATATATATATATATATATATAGTTTATATTAAATATAGTTAACACAATTATATTTGTCAATATACATTAGTTTGAATAATATATTTTTATCCTTATTTAATTAATATTAAATTACGGATATTGTGGTCATTAACATGTAAATTCAATATGTGAACTAAGAGCATTGTACTCTAATATTTACAAGAATATACAGTTGTACAATGATATAATTAAGTTACTAAATTAATATGCGTATAATATATCAGAGAAATTAAGAGTGGCAGATTTCACATTAGACGACATTGATATTACACATAGTATTAGTTGACAACAGTCAGAACATTTAATTCACATATGTGATAGATCTAAGAAAGATTTTGTTAATTAATACTCTTTCAAATTGTATAGAATGTAAAATATTTGTTTGAATGCAAGGTTTTTGATCATCAGATTTATATGCTAGTAACTACTAAATGAATGTAGTCGCGGTCTGTGGTAATGTGAATCTTGAATTTGATATTTCAGGAGATTTAGCAACAATTGGATTCCGGTAAGTTGTTTATACAACATAGTTAACAGATTTTAAAATTAAAGATACCTGTCGAAAAGTGAAAATAATTATTTCGGACTGAGTAGTCATTAACATTGAAATCTGATATGCGAAGAAAAACCATTTAAAATCAAACAAAATTGAAAAATTAAAATAATATTGAAATTTTATGATTATCTTTCTAAATAATGAACTATATGAGATATGACATAAGTTATGAGTGTCATAATTTGCATTTGATGACATCGATATTATACATCAAAGTAACTGACAGCAGTGACACCATTTAATTTACATCCGTAACAAATCTAATAAAGATTTTGTTTTAAAATGATTTTAAATTATTTTTGAAATTTTACAACATGTCACATCTGATATTAAATCATTAAGTGTTTTACATATGACATAACTTAACTGTCTCATATTTCACTTAACATGACATCGATATAAGAAATGAAATTAACTCAGAAATGTTGAAAAAATTAAAGCACATTAGTAGCAAATCTAATAAAGATTTTGTTAATTAATAATCTTCTAAATCTTATAGAAGGACATATATTTGTTAAACCTAACGTTTCTATAAAAGGATAAACAACAAAATCAATTCGTTGCAAAGATCATAACTATAGATAATAGAGATTAGTATAAATGAACTATTAGCAATGGAAGCTACATTTACTTTTCAAACAAGAAAACAACAAATAGCTTTCTTTGGGAGAGTCGAACATACATATTTAAAAAATTTATTACTCTGCAAGACTAACTCTGTTGTCCAAGCAGTTGAATGGACATTAGGTGAAGGATTTTAGAATGCTACTCATCGATGGAAGGTAAATGCTGATATTGCCACTAGATTAATGGCTCGGGGTTTAGAAATAGGAGAAAATGTTGAGACTGTTTATTTTGTCATGATCTCTCTTTTTCCTAAAGATTTGATTAACAGGCTTAATTTGTTGCTAGAATACGTAGAACTTGGTCAAGGTTTTGACTACAGTAAGTGTTTTGTAAACAAAAAAGACATTGAAAAGATGGGTATTTTTCCATTTGTACAATGGCCAATGTCAATAGACAAAGATGTTTACAAAAAAGATATCGAAAATCAATGGGTAAATCTATGTAAACAAATAAGGCATTATAAACAAATTGAAGCTGCATCAATATTTCCAGTTGTCTTTCCACAACATGAACGTTTTGTCTGTGTACAAATAAAAAGAAAACATTGGAATAATCAAAATTCTACAACAAATCAACTTCAATTAGGGATGCCAATTATCTATCCTAAACGTCGTCATAGTTTCCGTCAACAAAGATGAAAGATAGTTGAAAATTTTGCAAGCTGATTAGATTGTAAGGTAATTATTATAATATTTATATTTTATTAAACTTAAAAAACCATAACATTAATTTCATTCATTTTTATCTATTTTTTGTATGTTTTAATTTAGGTATGCAAAAGCATATGCTTTTGGAAACTAAGCTAAGCGGAAGAAAAGATTTTCAATTCTATATGGCTGGTTGTTCATATTTGCAGTAAACTACATTCTCATTATATTATCTGGTTTAAATTTTTTTTTTCATGAATGATATTGTAAAAGAAAATACATTTGAGGATAATAGTTTTTTATATAGAATTAAAATATATTTACAAATGTGCAAATGCTATCTAGTTTTTTCACTGAAATATAGCTAATTGAATAGCGAATATGTTTTTTCCAATATTGTAAAATATGTTTTAATTTATCTATTTATAAAAAAATGTTAACTTTCTTTTATTCTCTGAGTTATATGTTTAAAATGTGGTTTATATTGTATTTATTGTTACATTTAAATTTCTTGAAAAGAATGAATGAACTTTAATTTTCTGTTGTAATTTTACATATGATTTTTTAAAATAATATTATAATTGAAAATATATTTGAGTATATTGTCTACTTGAAATTATGAATTTTTTGTTTTTTGGTTGTGAAGCGATTATATAGATTGTAGTAGTCACTCAAAGAGTTGGCATATTTTTATTTTGTATAGCGATCTGGCAAATAAAGAAAGTGTGTTATATACAGTTATAAATTTAGTAGTACAAATTTATTTAGTGACTTAACAACTGAGATTTGAATGATAGTCGATCAATATTTTAGGTTTTCATGATTTTATCCAGACACTCATTAAGTAGTTTTGATCTCAGAGACTTATTAAGTATACAAAGAAAAAATAGTCACTGAATTTTATAGCTTGTTATGAGTTTTTATAACTATTGAATGACTATGGTTAGATCTTAATTAAACGGCATTCTTTAAGTGTCTTGATACTATTTTTTTTAAATGTCGAGACTGAGCGATTGTAGTGTATCTCGTAGTCGTTGTAAGTTTTTTCAATACCTGATTTAATTGTGAGACTTTGTGACTATTGTTAGATATGAATCTAATTGTTTTCCCTAGGTGTCTTTATCTTTACTTTTTATTGAGATACTTAGCGACTGATAGGAGTTTCTTAGTCGGAAAATAATTTTTTACTTTTCAAGTTTTCATTGAGTTTACACAAGGTGTTTCATTTTGAGATTTAGTGACTACTGGGTATTCTCTAAATCGTTGAAACTCTTAATAAACTTTAATTTCTTGTCGTGACTTTTGTATTTAAGAGACTAAGAAAATACAGTGACCTATCAAAAAAATGAACAGTTGGCGCATGATCTTAGATTGTATGGCTGGCATGAAGTCGCTAGAAGAAATAAAAGTCTATTTAATGTTTGTGTGATTAAGAGTATACTCTGTAGTCGCTTAATAAGAAATACAAAAAAAAAAATTCAACAGGGTTGTAGTTAGTAGAAAATTCAGATTTAGAAGTCAATTACAACTAAATCCAAGAATTATTATATAGATGAGTTAATTTTGTAAACAAATACAATGCTTTCGATTGTTGGATTTATTTGTTACTAACTTCTAAATCCAAACTTATTTTTGAAAGTTATTTGTCTCTGGTAGAATTGTTAGTAGACATGACAAATATATCAATTAACGATTCTCAAAAAACTTATTGTTCTGACAGTATTTAGAAAAACACACTAATTGATAAAAAAGAAATTAAAGTCATACGATGTTCTATGTACCATCATTACTAATATTTCCTATATTGAATACATATACTAATCATATCTGCAAGCCAAAAGAATATTTCTTGAAAATGTCAAGAACATTAATTCCTTTTACCGTTTATATCTTTTATGTCTATTAAATTATGACTTAAAAATAATAAATTTTCAGTATCTATCATTTCATTGTTTGAAGTGCATAAATCTTGAAGAGCAAATGGCTACCAATCTATCAATTAGGATAGCCCTACAAGTAGAAAGAAAATACATATTTAATAAAGTTTTATAATGGAATTTTCATAAGTACAATAAAATAAACTTATTATGGAATGCATCCAAAGATTTGATCCACATACTAGAGAAATAAAGAAACAAAACAATGAAGTAGTCATAAGTTTGAACAGAGATTGAATACAGAAATTCTTTGTTTTACCTTCAAGAGAACAATATTCATAATGGAATTTCTCTCTGGTAGCTTCAAATTTTAACTTGAAAAGGTCATGATGGAGAGGTGTAATTTCAAATAAATGGTTTGATAGCATTAGAGCATCCAGTTCAAAGTTACTAAAAACCCTATATGGAACAAATCTAAAAAAAGAGATTGTTGACATACTAGTACTTTTGCATAGAATCAGAGGAAGTGAACAAGCCCTAAATTTTGAAGAATGGTGGTATTTTCTTATGCAATCTTACAGTCTTAAAGCATTACATTAGGACTGATGGGTTGACCATTCATGGGATTCAAATCATTGAACCAGTACAAATGTTCAAATGTTTGACGTAGTACACCCTAGTTCTATGTATGAACATTAATAGTTGGGTAGAGTCTACAAGTGGTCAATTTTTTTTTGTCCTGACTGGTTGGATAGTGATAATTTATGTCTGTTAAAGAAATTGAAGGTTGTATATCTAGTATTTGTGCCATTGTTTAGGTCATGGTTAGTGACCAGGTATTTTTATGTATGATTATATCATTATAGAAATGGGTAGGAACTATAATCCAGTATGAAGAGGTGTAAATGATATATATGAGAAGATCTTATAAGTATTATAAATGATGAGATCAGAGAAGTGTTTTCATTAAATGACTCCTCTATTGGTTTACAAAATATTGACTTTGATGAATTATTGATGATTTATGAAGCTGAAATACAGTATTTTAGGTTTGCTTATCTACGAGATTTATTTGGTAAACTTGTTACTCTGTGTACTGATTGATGGAATTATATGAAAACTGGTTTTGGTTGGATATTTTTTAGATTTAGGGCATTGGGTTTCTGTAAATTGTTATCATATAATTTGAGTGAAGATGATATTAGAAACTTTTCTATTCATGTAACGTTTATGATGATGTAAATTTTAAACTTTCAATATAAGAAAAAATTCTGACTATTGTAGGGCTTTCTATTTGTTGAACTAAAATTCTAAATTTGGGTACTATATTTTGATAACATGTTATATTTGGTTGAATAAGTTGACTTCTTTGAGTTGGTGTAGCTTCATTGAAAGTTTGGTTTGTTGTATTTCTGGTATTGCATAATTCATTAGTCATGTGTGGACCCATAAATTTGTTCATAGCAAAAAAAATTTCCTTATATATAAAACAATGTTAGATTGAAATTCTTTTTCATTGGAAAAATAAAGGTGTTGAAAAGTGGTGCGAACATAATTGACCTTGTGTCCATTCGATTTTTTTCTTTGACTGATCCTATATTATTTAAAAGAATTGATATGAGATTGAGAGTATTGGTCATTCAATGATTATGTTTGGTGATTTAGATCATCTTTGTAGAGTTAAAGACATTCGAATGTATGCTTGAAATTTCAATAAAAACTGCTTGACATGTCAATAAAGTATACTATAGTTATTTCAGAGGCTAAACATAATCTGAGAATCATGTATACATATTTTTGATTCCAATGAAGAATATACAATAATGATACAAAAATGTGTTAATATTATGTTAATGTGTTTAAGCGTCTTTCTTCTTCTTTTCGCCTTGTAACATTCGCATTTTGTTGCATGCATGAATATCTTTCAAAACTGAAAGTTGGATGAATACGAAGTCCTGAAAGTTCATGAACTCTTGAAAGAGATGTAAAGGTTAATCCTTGCTGTTCTTGCTTCCAATGTCAATTGTTTCTTTTACAAGAGACAAACCCTGTGATTTTTGTATTGTTAAAGCCCATGACATTTGTAGAGGTATTTGATGGTGGCAACCCCTTTTAATTGGTGTGATAGGAATATTCTTTGGATTAGTATCATCCCAAGGTGGATCAATGTAGTTAATAAATTGAACCACAACTATCAATTATAGTTGAGAAGGCTTTTTGCCATCGTTATATACAATAGCTTTGATTTCTCCTATAGCACCATTAACTAGCCTTGTCTGGACACATAAATTAATACATATCATAACTTGTTGCCCTATACATAAAAGAATGTGAGATTGAAGTTGTTCTTCATCTGCATTCGAGCTCTCAAAATATTTTTGTTGTTCTGCTATTGAAATAGCCACATGTTGATGTAGACATAATAACATTTTCTTATTATGAAGAGCTACCATTTCATTAGTTGCAAAAAGGTGTACTTTAGAATGAAAATCTTCTTGTTCCTCTTTACTGAGAGTAGTACTTGTCCATGACATGAGTAGAGTCCAATCTTTAATTGTTGGTTCTGCATTTCTTAGATTTATAAGAAGAGAATGGAATTTTACCTGAACATCTTTGTTACCAATTTGGTGAAAGTTAGCCTCTAAAGTGATTACTTTTCTGAATGATTGCCATGATTGTCCACCATATGAATTTGAAGCATACATTGGAATATCTTTAACTGGAGGAAGCTGACCCAAATCACCAAAGAGAATCATTGAACGACCTCCAAAATGAATATGGTTGCTATTTGGAAATGCTTCTCTCAATCTCATATCAATTCTTTCAAATAATTTAGGACCAATAAAACTCATTTCATCTATAATAATATATTGAACATAATACATATTTTCCTATAACTTTTCTAGTTGTTGACCTTGTAATTGTACCATCTCTTTGATAGGAATGTGTAGATTTGAATGAATTGTAGATGCCTTGATGTTAAATTCTACAAGTCCTGTTGGTGCAAGAAGTAGAATAGGTGACTATCCATTGGGTGTTGATTGAGTGAGACTAGCTTTGATTTGAGCTATTAAATGAGATTTTCCAGTGCCAGTAGTGATGCAGAGTGGCAAACAGATGTGGTGGAAATAGTATGAATGCTTCTACAATAATGCACTTTCCCTTTAGGCCTATTAGAGACTAAATACCCAAAATGACACAACTTGGCTTTCAAATGAACAAGATAAGTTTACAAGGTGTCAACAATGTACATTCATCAGGATTCAACCACTTTTAAGGGTCTATGCAACATTTATTGACCAACACTCTCCAAATCCCCTTTCAGCCCTATTAGCCCCAATTAGCCCTGCTGGACCAATTTTCTAGCCTTTTCTCTGACTTCTTCCAAACAAGTTGCCAAAAAAATTATGTTTTGGGATACCCTTTTCAGGAATACAAAACATATGTCAAGTTTAGACCCAAATCCTTTGGACCAATTTGTACTTCCTTCACAATGACCCTATCTTTAACAATGAAACACAAGTGCATTTACAAAGCAACATGTAGTAATACTTAAGGTATGAACTTAAAAATTTTCATAGGCTCCTCAAATGCCTTCAAATTGACAAATACATAATTAGTTTTAGTCTATGGCTTCAACAACATCAAAAACCCCAAATCATGCATTCAAAACCCTTGTTTCTAGGGTATGCTCAATCTCCCAAGTGCAATGACCTATTTGATCAGTTCAATATTCAAACATCTATGTTTCATCCTCAAAAACATAAATCAACTCACAAACCCTACTCTTATTAAGACAATTCCTTCTCACTATGATTGTTCCTTTAGTTCTCCTCTTATTTTCAACTTGTTAATGCTTGGTGGCCACCATTTATTGCAGTTAGATGATCATTAATCGATCAGAAATATTTATACATGTCAGAAAAACACCATTCTATGAAGAAATAGGAGACATTTCATAGAATGGTCATGATTATTTGAAAAAAATTCAAAACTGTCAACAAAACTGTTATTACAGTCAGCAAATCAATGAATCTCAACAAACCACTCACAAATTTGGATTCAAATCTTGGACCTTAACATCAGAACATGTCTACAAACACAATATAATGTATCCCAATACCAAATATGAACAAGAAACTCAAAATTCCTTCCAATTTCTATTAAAACAGAACACTTTTATTCAGTTTTTGAGAAACAGTCCGTACCATCTGTAGGTACAGGCCGTACCATCACTATTTATATGATTGGGAGGTTTTTATTAAACCTCTTAACTGACTCCAATTCATTTCACTTCTCATTCCTTCATGAAATTCAAACTAGAGACTTTCCCTCCAAAATACTCATGTAGTCGTCACATACAAGATTTGAATTTTTTTTAAAGTAATAAACTACATTTTGAGGGACTTATTAAATGTTTTAGCCCATGAAATGACTTGAGATTATTATGAAATCATACTAGACCCTAACTAATAACTTTTCTACCTTAAACAACCTCTAGGTCCTATTCCAAGGATCAATTAGATCTTTTCAACATTGGAATCAATCAAAACATCATACAAACTTATAACTTTTTGTGCTTGCAAATGCCATAATTGGTTATAGAATTGACCAATTGACCTTATGAGATGCTCCATGTCCACTAGAATGCCATGGATCTCCAAGATACCTGTGATGAGCATATGATGCCTCTGCATCAAGTAGTGCCTTGTATAATTAGCTATAATGGTTGTTGTACAGTACTTCTTTGGCTATGTGATATAATCATATCATATGGTTTTTTTGTTGGATAGACAATTTATAATAAGTTTGTTGATGCATAACTAGATTCTGTTGAAAGATTTCTTGATTTGATTGAATGAAATTTGTAGTTGTAGGTTTTTGTAAAGGAGTAATATTATTTTGCAACCAATTATTTCCTGAATCAAAATCTTGATATCCAAGCATATCTAAATTATTTAAATGTATAGACATGCCTGGATATAAATGAGATAAAACTTTCCATTCATCTGGAATACTATCTTGCATTGAATCTAGATCTATTGTAGGGCTTGTAGGATCATCTACTTCTTTTGCATCTGAATGTGTTCTACGTACATGTCATGCTTCATATGATCGTAAAAAAGATTCCCATTGTTCTATTATTCCTGCATCTGATACTGCAAATTCTACTTCAATATTGCACAAACAAATGAGTTGTTAAATTCTAGATTCTCATCAAATGCATTTTCTTCTATCTCATCTAACATGGATGAGTTATCTTCAATGGCATGACTAGTTTCCACTGCATTAAAAATTAGGTCTGAAATATCAGTAGATTGTAAAGGCAATCATGCTAATGCATTTTCATCTATTGGTACATCCCTATCGTATGATTCATTCAATGTTTTATATTTCAATGGTTCATAAACATGAGATCTGCTAACATAAAAACTATATTTTTGATTTCCTATACTCTCTTTGTTAACAATGATTATATCCAATGCATCTATTCGTCTTGGCAACAATATTGAGATAAGGAAATGTAATCTATAAAGAATCATGGTAAATTTAAAAATATTTATTCTTTATAAGATCTATCCATTATGTATTGACATAAAGTAAATGCCAAATTATTAGACAAGATAGAACAATAATTTAAAATGTCAACATATACTAATATTAAAGTAAATAATATAAATATTTAAATAAATTCAATATACAAGTACTATATAGTTTTAAAAGATCTAAAAACATTTATATATTTCACCAAAAGTAAAACAACATAACATGAACATAACACAGTTTATTGTCGAATATACATATATACATAAATATGTGATTAGATATGTTCAATATTACAAGTAAACTATTGTCTTAAGCAAGCTTCAAAGCAAGAATAATTATGCTTTGAGTTTCTTGACTGGCAAAAGAAGTTGTTTTGATACTGAAATCAAATACAAACTCAGAATCACACAGATTATCCAAAAGTTGTTTATCTGCACCAGGTTCAGCAAGCAGAAGCTAAAAATATTCTACATCCACACCCAACAAAGCATTTGCAGGGCCTTCAATAGCAATAACATTGTGGAGTACACCTAATGGATTTTGCAAATCCATATTAAGCATGTAGGTGAAATCACATATTGGAATATGAAGACAACATTTTGGACATTCATATGTCCTAGTATGATTCTAAATAACTTCTTTTTTTACATTTTTTTCCATTCACAATTTGTGGACATGAGAGATAATAAAAGTTATCCAAATCAAGTCTAGATATTTGTGTTGTTACGCAAACAGGAATCATGGAATGGAAGTCTTTTTTACAAATGGAAGACATTGTCTGTGGATTTGTAAATCTACCAAGTATTGTTGGCTCTTTAGTCAGAGAAATAGAAGATTGATCTTCTCCTATTTCTGTACACCATGTCAATAGAGCAGTAGCCTCAGTTAAATTTGGATTGATAACAATACTAGTTGAAAAAATAGTATCCAACGACTTACCAGACCATGAAAGCAAATGACCAAATTTAATTAAAAGGACTTACAATATCCATACTTAAAGTCCTATGTAACTTGCAAAATAGGACTTATTTTTCTAAATTGCATCTGTAGCATATTAAAATTCCGTCTAACATGCACATTTTAATTCCAGGGTATCTTTCCATACAAATAGAACACTTTCTAGAGTTTGAAATACCATCTATCTTTCTATCCTAAAGTTAAAAACAATATTGAGATATCGAAATGTAATAAAAAAAAATCATGGTAAATTTGGAATTATTGGTTCTTTATAAGTTCTATGTAGTGCATATATAATTTTCATTTATATCTATAATAATTGAAAATCATAAATTTCAAAACAATACTGAGCTATGGAAATGTAATCTAAAAAGAATCATGGTAAATTTGGAAATATTGATTCTTTATAAGATCTATGCATAATGTATTCACATAAAGTAAATGCCAAGTTATTAGACAAAATAGAATAATAATGTAAAATGTCAACATATACTAATATTAAAGTAAATTATATAAATATTTAAAGAAATTCAGTATACAAGTACTACATAGTTTTAAAAGATCTAAAAACATTTATATATTTCAGAAAAACTGAAACAACATAACATTAACATGACACGGTTTATATTCTTATTCAACCCTTTTCCCACTTTGCAACTTCCCACTCAAGCTCAAATTTCAAACTGCGGGCTCCCATGCCTGCCTCCCCTGGGGGAGATGTTGTCCCCCTAGCTGACCCACCTGCTAGTTCTAATGGACCCCAGGCCATTCCCGTGATTTCCTCTATCACGGGCCTAGCGGTTGAGTCAATGAGGGAATCTCAAAAAGCATCTTCTTCAGTTGATATCCTGTTGTCCCCCTCAAAACCCAACTAGAAAGGAGCCCTTGTTGGAGAAGCTCACGAATCTTTGAAGGCTCTGCTGGTGGATTTGATTCAGACTGAGGAAGGTGTTCAACTGTCGCTCCTAAACTTAGTGGTGATTCGAATGATGGTAGACTTTTAGCTAGCCCTAGTCGGTTGATTTTTCATTTTTTGACCTACCATCGAAATGGTTAGGAAATGGGTGTCTAACCAGTGAAAGATCAAGGGTTCTATCCTGGTTTCAGCTATGTCGGGGGCACTTTTTTTGTTTAAGTTTACCACTCTTGAGGACCTGTCTTGTGTGCTGGTGGGATCATGGGTTTATGGAAAGCACTTCCTGGCCCTTGTGAAATGGAAACCTGGATTCAATCCGATGATGGATCTAACAAGAATGGCCTCAGTTTGGGTTTGCCTCCCTAGCCTCCCACTCGAGTACTAGGATGAGAAAGTATTTAGATGGATAGGAAACTCTTTTGGCTCATTCATCATAGTGGACGAGGTGACCCGCTCGAAGTCCAGGCTTGTTTTTGCTAGATTTTGTGTGAATGTCACTCTGAATAAAACCCTACCCAACTTTGTCATTTTGAAATCTAAAGTGGGTAGATGGACCCAAGCATTAGTGTATGAGAATGCTACCCTATTCTACCAGAACTATGATAGCAAAGGCCACTCTAGTGACACTTGCAGGTCCTCTGAGTTAGGAGCTAAAAAAGGGAACAAGGACAAAGGAGTGGCTGAGGGTCCTCCCTCCATAGGTGAAGAAGAGAAGGTGGAAACTAGGCCACCCTCGGTGACTAATGAAATGAAAACCCCAGCTATTGAAGATCTGGCCCTGGAGGAAGGTGAGATCATCCCCCCTAGGAGATGAATGTTGGGTGCCCTAATCTGGGTCCTCCCGAGCCTATGGAGGAACTAGTTCTCCATCTGATGGTGGAGCCATTAAAAATCCCCTCAACATCCCCCCCGCTAGAGGGGATGATGACTAGCCCTACTAAGGTAGAATACCCTACCATTATGGTGGCTCTAGAGTTACAATCCCCAAAGCTGGATGCTAAACCCCCCCAAAAGTTTGTGAAGAAGAACCCATCCAGCTCCCTTGATGGTTTAGAGGATGATGAAGGGGAATGGAAAAAGTAGAGAAATAAAATCAAGCCTAAAAAGGCCGATGTGGGAATGGAAACACCCAGGGGAAGGCCTTTAGATAGGGTAAGGAGATCATGAGGGACCACAAGGGATGTTGTAGCAGGTAAGTAGCAAACCCTGGAATCTAGTTTCAAAAGTAAGAAATGAATTGCCTTTCTTGGAATATGAGAGGATTGAATAGCTCCCTTAAACAAACTATTGTCAAACACAATATTTTTTATTTGAAGCTTGATGTTCTACTCCTTCAAGAGGTTAAGATGTCTACTAGTAATTTTGTTACCCTGGCGCCCAATCTTTGGTCAGGTGTTGCCTTCTTTTATTCTAAAGCTACGGGGGCATCTGGTTGTATTGCTACACTCTAGAACCCCAATAGGATAATTGGTCAGCTATCTACTTCTTCTCCTAACTTCCTTGTTGTCACCTTCAAGAAGAATGGTACCAAATGGATTACTTTTAATATTTATGCTCCTAATACCCAGGCGGGTAGAGCTTTCTTGTGGGTTGATCTTGGCCAGCGGCTGGATCAACATTGTTCTATGAATTTCCTACTGGTAGGTGACTTTAATACCCCCCTTTACCCCTCAAAAAAGTGTGGTGGTCTAGTGGATTACTCAGATAGCATGGGGGAGCTAGCTGATTTTATCTCTTCCATAGGTCTTCTTGACCTCACTCTGAAGGGGAACCCATTCACTTGGTCCAACAATAGGAAAGGTATCCACCTCATCCAGGTGAGGCTGGATCAAGTCCTGGCCACCTCTTCATGGAACCTTTGTCTTAACTCTTCCTTATCTTCCCTCCCTAGAATGACGTCAAATCATAACCCCCTCCTTCTCTGGTAGCATGATGCCCCTAAAGTCAGCCCGGCGCCCTTCAAATTTGAAATTATGTGGTTTTCTCACCCATCCTTTAGGGATCAAGTGAAATTATGGTGGAAGACTAATATCAAGGGTACTGCCATGTTTAGAATAGCCCAAAAGCTTGAAATTATCAGAAGGGAGGTTAAAGGTTGGAGCAAACATAATTTCAAAGACTTTCACAAAGAGAAGATGGAACTATCTGGAGTCTTAGATTCCCTCTAGGCCTAGTTGGCTACTGGAAGCTACCCACCCTAGATTCAAGTGGGGGAGTTGACTAGGCACAAGTGGCAGGAAACTCTAAAAAAAAGAAGAGATCTACTAGAAGCAAAGATCCAGAATCCAGTGGCTTACTGAAGGGGATAAGAACATAGCCTTCTTTCATAGGTCTGCCAACATCCATAAAAGAAGAAATACCATTCCTACTATTAGGGACAAAGGAGGGAATGAAGTCAAGGATAAAGATAAAATCAATCAGGTGGCGATTAACTACTTTAGGGGGTTGTACTCTAATGAGGGTACGATATGCCCGGACAGCATCTAAAACCAACTCCTGGACCACATCCAAAGTGCTATAATTCTTAATAACAATAACATTCTTACAGAGCAGGTCTCTGATGAAGAGGGCAGGAATGCGGTCTTCACTATGGGAGCTTACAAAGCCCCCGGGCTAGATGGATTTCCTCCAGCGTTCTTTCAGGAGTATTGGGACATTGTGGGGATTGATCTTACCTATGCGGCTAGAGACTTCTTTAAGAATGGGTGCATTCTCAGACATCATAATCAAACCTACATTATGTTGGTTCCAAAGCATGACAATCCTACCACTATGATGGATTTTAGGCCCATCAGCCTATGCAATACCTTTTACAAGATCCTGGTGGGCAGAATCAAGCCTCTACTAGATAAGATTATCTGCACTACTTAGAAAGGTTTTATTTTGGGTAGAAAGATCCTGGATGTGGCCATTGCCACCCATGAAATCATTCATTCTATGGACAGAAGCAAGGTTCCAGGTATGGCATTTAAATTGGATATCTCTAAAGCTTATGACAAAGTTAATTGGTCATTTCTGCTTAAAATTCTTGCTAAAATGGGGTTTAATGAGAAGGTTATCCAGATTAGACAAGAATGTACTCAAACTATTAGCTTCTCTATTCTGGTCAATGGCTCCCCTAGGGGTTTTTTTAAACCTAAGAAGGGTCTTAGACAAGGAGACCCTCTCTCCCCCTACCTCTTTATTATGGTGGCTGATGTGCTTAGTAGGAATCTTTGTATGCTATCTGCTATGGGAAGAATAAAAGGTGTCAAACCTGCTTCTACCCTTCCTTAGGTGGTGTTAGAATAGTTTTTGGATGACACCTTCCTCTTTGGGTATTCTTCTATGATTGAGTCCAAGCAGTGGAAACAAATCCTTGAAAGTTATGCTTGGGCTTCTGGACAGTGTATCAACTATCAGAAGAGTGAGTTGTTCTTCTTCAATACCCCCATGGAGCTACAAAATAAGGTGCTTCAAATCCTAGGTTGTCTGGTGGCTTCACTCCCTTCTACCTACCTTGGCCTCCCCCTTACAGTTAAAGAGGTGTACCAAGATTTTTAGAATTCCATCCTTGAAAGAACCTGGAGGAAACTTGCTGGTTGGAAGGGGAAGATTTTAAGCAATGCTGGCAAACTTCAGCTCATGGCCTCCACCCTCAAAGGGATCCCTATTTACTTTCTATCCCTCTTTAAAATCAGAGGCAACATGGAAGACAAACTTGAAAGGATTCAGAGAACCTTTCTATGGGTAGGATCTGAAGAAAAGAAGAGGATGTCTCTTGTCAATTGGGACACTGTATGCCTCCTGAAAAGTATGGGTGGCCTGGGGCTAAGAAAAATTGGTCTGATGAATAAAGTCCTTACCACAAAGTGGCTTGGAAGCTCATAGAAGGAAAGGTGGACTGGTGCAGACTAATGGAAGCCAAGTACCTCCAAGGACATCCCTATAGGTTGATGTTCCACGATAGAGATCTCCCAAGTGGATCCAAACTCTGGATGAACATTTGTAAATGTAAAACCCTTCTGTCTAAAGGAGCTTTTTGGCAAATTGAAAATGGGAGATCCATCAGATTTTGGAGTGACCATTGGATTGTGAACCAACCTAATCTGGGCTGTAGATTCAAACCTCTTATGGACTATCTCAAACCTATCTTAGGTAATAGAGTCTCCAACTACATCATTGGTAGGGATTGGAGGGATATACCTAATCGGTTAAGGAATAGACCAAACCTACAACACTTGGCCAAGGAGCTCACGGAAAACATGGCTAATGTCAAAATTTCAGGGCCGGATGACTCTGTTATCTGGGCCCCCACCCAGGCTAGTACCTTCTCTATTAAATCTACTTACAATCTACTTCTGAAGGAGGAAAGTAACTCGGGGGACTGCAAGAAGGTGTGGAGCCCTCAGCTCACACCGAAAATAAAATTTTTCTAGTGGACTTTAATGCATGGTAAGGTCATGACCCAAGATAATCTTATAAAGAGGGGCTTCCCCATGGTGAATAGATGTATCCTTTGTAAGAAGGAGGAAATGGTGAACCACTTGTTCATCCACTGTGATTATGCCTCCAGAATTTGGCAAGAGGTTATCGGTAAATTGGGTATTTTGTGGGCCTTGGGGCAGAGAAGTGCATCAATTTAACAATTGGAGATCCCCCTCCAATCACTCCCTGCTCCAACTCCTTTGGTGTATGCTACCCCCTCACATCTGCTGGGCTATTTGGAAGGAAAGGAACAACATGATCTTTAGAGAGGAGAGTAACCATTCTAAGACCTGCCTCCATATTGGAACTAAGCTCCTATGTGAGAATGTCAGGATGGCTAAATGGAAGCTCCCCCCCTATCCTCCTACTACCTAGGAGGTGAGAATTGCTGACAAATGGAACATCCTTGATGGGTTCTCCAAGTTTGACGATGCTAAAAAGATAGCTAGAAAAGATACCAGATGGGCCACCCCTGCCAGAGGATGGACCAAATTAAACTTTGATGGGGTGGAAAATAATATTAGCCAAGGAGGGGGTGGTGTTCTAAGAGATCACAGAGGTGTTTTCCTGCTGGCTTATGCTAGGCCCATCAATAACTGCACTGTCACCTAGCGGAAGGAATGGCCCTTCTCTGGGGGATTAAATTTGCAAAACAAATGAACATTGGGTAGCTGGAAATCGAGGGGGATTCCAAACTGGTTGTTGAGGCCATCAAAACTGGTGCTAGTGCAGGATGGTGGGCTAGACCTATTATTATGGAGATCGGTGAGCTGATCAATAGCTTCCAGAGCACCACTATGGGTCACACGTATAGAGAAGGGAATTTGGTTGCTGACTCAATGGTGGAAATGGGCCTAAAACAAATCAAACTCAATAGTTTGAGGGTGGTTAGTGATTTACCTCTAGTGGCTTAGCAACTCATTGGGGGAGAAATGAATATCATTATTTAAATGTGCCACGTTGTCATACTCATTACGAATCCTTACTGGATCACATGCTAGCGTGTTCTGCTGATTTTTGCAATTATGGAAAGGAGAACCCAAATTCCCATAAAGAATCATCATTACCTTTTAAATGTGTGGAGTAGGATTTGTCTGAATCAGAGGGCTTACTTGGCTAATAAGGACAGCAAGTGTGTCCCTGGTATTATTGTTATTAATGGCACTTGGAGATCCATTAGATCTGGCGGTACGGAGCCCATTTTCCAAAATTTTCTCAAAGCCATCATTTTAAGTATAATCCTTCCTCAGAAAGGCTTTGCAAAAACAAACGGTTTTTTTAAGGTCTGTAGAAACACTCAGCTCTTTATTTTCCAAGATATTCTGGCGCAAGAAGGACTGAACTTTGAGATGGGAGGCAACATTCTCCACATTGAGCCTAATAAAATTGATTAGGCTTTCACCTCTAATGTGTTGGTGACACATTACTGCAAGGAGAGAGGCATTTGGGGTTTTATGAAGAGAATGAAGGGTGGGCATGACGAATGAATCTCCAAATAGTTCGTGTCATCCTGGAACAATAGGAGTGTCTCTATGGGAGGCATCCACTTCCAGTTGAATGAAGAGGTCATAGCTAAGGTGATTGGGCTTTCTCTTACAGGGAGGAAATACAAAAAACTAGTTAGACTCCTGACCCTACCAGCCTCAACCAATTTTTCAAGGATGGTGAGCTGCTAGTGAAAAAACAAGGGGGCTTCAACAGGGAGGTGATGCCAGACTTCTGGCTGAAAATATGCCTCATAGTGATGAAATAATTCATGCTGGAAGGTAAGTTCACTATTTTTACTACTACCACTTACTGTTCCTAAATCATATTAGAAACAAGGATTTAATTTCCATTCCTTTCTATCTTCTACACTCCATAGAGAGTAATATCCTTGATATTAAGGACAACCCTGATAAGCCAATACCTATCCTCCATCAGGGCCTCCTTCACTATATTTACCAGTTCCACAAAGCTATCTTCCTAGTACCCCAACCCCCCCCCCCCCCCCCCGATTATCTAGGAGATGACCTAGGAGGATTCCCTAGCCAAAACTGAAAATCTCACCTAGTCCTCCTCCCAGTCCATCCGTGTCATCCAGGAGCCTGAGTTGGGTGCTAAAGAGGGTAGAACCCACAAAAAATGTGTTAAAAACCCTTTTAATAGGAAGGAGGGCCAGGTGGAGTCTTATGTCTCTAAGTCTATGGAGATTAAAGATAGGAAGGAGGCTGACAGTACCCGTAAGACCGAATGCAGGCCCAAAAAAAGGAGAATCATGGAGAGCCAAGTTAATCTAGAGGTGGACTTGAGTGGCTCGGGTTGTAGGAGATCAAATAGAATTGCCAAGGAAAAATGTAAAACTAGGCTATTGGAAATGGCCTCTAAAGAGTATTCCATGACTAAAAAGATTCTCAAACCACTGAGTCCGTGAATGATTCCTCAGATGACCATATGAGTTCCCCTAGGACTAGTAACAATCCTTTACCCAACCCCAAGCAAGCTGTGGAAACCCCCAATATCCCTACCCCACCCCTGTGTTCTACTCAAGATCCCCAGGATAAGCCCCCTACCTCTAATTACAATACCAAGGCCTCGGAGGACAAAAACAAATTCAGAGGAACTCTTAAAAGGAGGTTCACAAATTTGGACAAAGATATTATGGAGATCAAGAAAAATATGCAGGATTTGATGAACCAATGCATGCTGCCCAACAAATTTAGCCTGAAGGTCATGCATGCTTCGGCTACGACCCTTTGTCATGTGCAGGAAAAGCTGGTAGGCAACACTCTGGAAGTGAACAAGGACAAAAAGCATTTTTTCTTATTTCTGCAAGAAGAGTGGACAAGGACCCTGTTGTCTAAGCAATTAGGTGGGAAGAATTAGTTTTTGGTTTACATGTGTTGGTTAATTTTGACTGAGCTTGGTCCTAGGATCCCCTATTTTGTGGTTGGGGTTAATGTTAGCTTTTTTATCTTTCTATTTAGCCCTGCATGGTTTATAACTGATACTTTTCATGCTACTGTTCATTCTAAGTATTATGTTTTAATTCAATTGATTAGTATTGTGGTTTATGTTTTTGATAGTGGTAGAGTTAGACCTAGTGATTATACTATTAAACGATTATATCTTCTTTGACTAGTTCCATTAATGTGCTATTAATGTGCTACTAGTCTTTTGTTCCTCGGGCCAGTACCCTCTTGCTGCTTTATCTATCAAAAACATGACACAGTTTATTGTAGAATATACATATTTACATAAACATATGATTAGATACGTTCAATATTACAAGTAAACTACTATCTTAAACAAGCTTCAAAGCCAGAACAATTATGCTTTGAGTTTCTTGCCTGACAAAAGATGATGTTTTGATACTTAAATCAAATACAAACTCAGAATCATACAGATTATCCAAAAGTTATTTATCTGCACTAGGTTTAGCAAGTAGTAGTTGAAAATCTTCTCCATCCACACCCAATAAAGCATTTGCAGGGCCTTCCAAGGCAGTAACATTGTGAAGTTCACCTAATGGATTTTGCAAATCCATATTAAGCATGTAGGTGAAATCACATATCAGAATATGAACACAACATTTAGGACATTCATATGTCTTGGTATGATTCTGAATAACTTTTGTTTTACATTTTTCGCCAACCATGATTCATGGACATGAGAGATAATAAAGTTATCCAAATCAAGCCTTAAAGTTTGTGTTGTTACGCAAACAGGAATCATGGAATGGAAGTCTTTTTTACAACTGGTAGACATTGTTTGTGGATTTGTAAATCTACCAAGTATTGTTGGCTCTTTAGTAAGAGAAATAGAATATTGATCTTCTCCTATTCCTGTACACCATGTCAATAGAGCAGTAGCCTCAATTAAATTTAGATTGATAAGAACATTGGTTGAAAAAATAGTATCCAATGACTTACCAGACCATGAAAGCAAACAACCAGATTTAATTAAAAGAACAATTGTTTTACTTTCCTTGAACAAATTGAGAATTTGTTTCCTTCATTCTCACAATGATGTCCCCATAGAGTCATTTCAATATAGTAACCAGAGATATCTTTGATACGTGTATTACATTTTTTTTTATTTTTGTACCATTTTTTTTCCTAATGGTACTTGACATATTGATAGAAACAACAATTCCAATCACATCTACCAATGAATTAACAGGAAAACTTTCAAGAGATTCAATGCTTTTGATATGGAAATCATGTTCAGGAACTGTAGATTGAACACATGTGGAAGGTATGATTGTTGAAGAACTCTGAAGAACTATTTCATATGAATTGGTTGAACTATTGAATTTTGTATTTGTAACTTTTACAGAACTGTTAGAAATCAAATAAAGATTATTTGATTGAATAGTTTCATAAAAATTATCAACCAATTCATTGAAACAAGTTATATGTATACCAAATCCTTGTTTGTCTATAAAGTCAAATCCGAATACTTTACCCTCTTTAGACATTTTTTTGAAACAATGGATAGGTGATTTTTGTAAAGCACAACCCTCAATAGTCCATAACTTGTGGTATGGGGTCAGGAGTTTTATGGGAATTATGTTACATGAAGAAGCATCTAAAACTCCACAACTGTTAGATGATGCTATCTGTCTAGTACCTTGTACTATAGGTATTGGAGATCCAATAATGTCTCCATTATTTGACACTATATGCAAATTTTTAATTAGGATAGCCCTGCAAGTAGAAAGAAAATAGATATTTAATAAAGTTTTATAGTGGAATTTTTAGAAGTATAATAAAATATAGTAAAATAATTGGCATACATGTAATTGTGGAGTTTCTTGCAAGAGTATTCTTTGATGCAAACAATGGAACCTTTAACTAAAGCCTCCTCCACTACAAGTGTGTTAAATTGTTCCGGCAAAAGGGCAAAGTGTGTATGCACACCATCAGAAAGTTCCAGACGATATTTTGTACTTGTAGTATGTTGTTGTTCAATAGAATGTAATGATAGAATTTGAAAACATGGTTCCTTGGTGGAAATACCATCCATTATTTGACTAGTTACTCCTATTGTTAGTAAGGCCATTTTTTTTACCTATTTAATGGCAGATAGTCTGATGTCAGTAATCAAAACTATATCATAAATATATACACTATATTTCTCAGTGATGCATTCTTGAAATAAATATGTACATATCATTTTCTGACACAAATAATTTGTCCAATATTGAAATCATATAAATTACTTATTTAGTGTTAATTTTTAAAATTATAATTTTGTAAAATAATATCTAAACTATAACAAATTGTGAAAGTTTGAGGGAAATATATGCAAACTTAAAAAATGTAAATTGATAGAATCTAACAATTCAAGAAAATGCACAATTCTAAAAAAAGAATTTAAAAGAACCTATGTTAACAATGCCTTCATAATGATGAACTTGAAATGTCTTGATGCTTAGGAGAATGTATATATTGAAATTTATATAAACGCTTCTGTAAAATATGTTGGTGGTTCAGAAAATTATTAGTAGAATAGTTCTTATAAAGGCTATGATGGCGGTCAATTAAGGCGGTCATGTTGAAGAGGAAAAGGAAAAATTGTTACCAACCAAACCATTTAACATTGGATGCAATTTAATGCATATTCAACAAATCTCAGGTTTACAAGGAAAAATTGCAAATACAGCAAGGACGAGTAGTAATTGAGTAGCAATAAATAGTCATTTTGAATCATTGAACTGCTATTTTTGTCGATATCCAAAAGTCTTCTATATTTAAACATAACAAATATCATGATACATATTGAAAAAAGTAATTATTGAGAGATATAAAAAGTATCGTTTATATTTTTTGCATTGTAAATCATTATGAGAGAGTACATCTGCAAATACTTCAAAACTTGGAACATGTCTTCAAATCAATCCAAATGTATATTTTTTTAATCTATACAATTATATTAATCGTAATATTTTATCTGCGGTTGTTGATAGATATTAAATGCCAATAAATTTGAAAAGGAATTTGTATGGTCTTTGCTTTCTTGTTGTACTTTTTATGATAACCAATGAGTACAATGAATAATTTACATGTTGATCCTATGGTGTATTTTGTTGTTATTATAACAACAGGGCTACTTTTTGTTGTTTTTTATAACTTGTCAATGTTGGATATAGTAGTGACTGGCATATAAATCCGATGATCGAAAACATTGCATTCAAAACAAATATTTGACTTTGTCTACAATTTGGAAGAGTATTAATTCAAAAAATATTTCTTAGATTTGTCACGGATGTGCTTTAATTGTTCTAACTATTGTCAGTTAATTTTATGTATAATATCGATGTTGTCTAATGCGAAATCTGACACTGTTAATTTATGTGACATATCGTACAGCTAAAAATGTATCAACTTAATTATAAGTTTTGAAAATAATTAAAAATTTTCAATTTTGTTTGAATGTAAATATTAATATATAATTTATTTGAATGAATAATGATTAACACCAAAAAACAAGAAAAAAAAAAAAACAATTGATGCTTTCAGGCGATGGAAACACCAAAAACTTTTCGAGTCATCTGATCTTGCTTAATTGATAAATGACACATTTTTCTGCAGATATTCTCGATAACTTCATTGAATTATTATGAGATATGGTGACTATCATTTTAGGCTAACCTTTTTATTCTCTTTTCAAGGAATCAACAATATGAACTATACTTGCTCAAATACAGTCCTTTCTAATGTATGCATGAAAGTTAAGTAAGTAAAGGTGTTTTAGTGATATACTTTGTGTTTGGTGACTAAAAAATGATTTCATAACACACATCCATCCAATGCCTATTCCATTGGGCAGGTGGTTATTGTATGTAAATCCATAGGAAGAAATCAAAACATATAGTGTAAAATGCCTTGTAGATTACTTGCACTTTGAATACAAACATATAAGAGTATAACATAGAACCATTGAAGAGTATAACATAAAATTAAAGACAAAATAAAAAAATAAGACATAAAATGTTTTATTTTATTGAAAAAAAGCCTGTTTCTATACATATCAAATTTTAAGTTCAGATTGCTAGGCAGAGATAAGAAATTTGTTCTGCACAAATTATATTCAACATTCAACCTTTCTCAATAACATATTACAATTCAAAAATATATAGTTAAAACATCTTGGAATCCTTTTTAGAATAAGAATACAACAAGTCTCGAATATTTTTAGCCCTAAACCTAAAAGCAAGAAAAAAAATAAAAAACAATTGAGGCTTTTAGGTGATGGAAAGACCAAAAACTTGTGGACTCATTTGATCTTAGTTAATTGATAACTGACACATTTTTCTGAAGATTTTCCTGATAAATTCATTGAGTTATTATGACATATGGTGACTGCCATTTGAGGCTAACCTACACCATTCTTCATAAATAGTTACCATCCATGTACTCATAGGTCAGGTGTCAAATTTCCAAGTGAGTTCTTCATTCTTCATCAAGAATGTCAAGGTCAACTGCTAGAGGCCGTTTCTTCTTGGGCTTTGTAAGGGCATCCCATGCAGCTATTTTCTCCTTTGTGGGCTGGTGAAATTCTTGAATGCTCTACAATTGTGCCTTTTATCTCTGCCATCTTCCATCTGCAATTTCTTTCACATCTGAAATGAACTTAATGAAGTCCATTTCAGCCTTAATAACTTCGTCAAGAGTTGAATTGAAGTAGTCCATATCTAATTCATTGGTATCATTAATAAACACCTCTTTCTTAGGGAGTAGTGAATCAAATTTTGAGCTCCATGTATTTAAATCCTTTACTACTCCATCTTCTGCCTTGATATGTGGGATAAACCTATTCGAATTAGGTCCAAACATTTTTTCCCTTGCCTCAATTTGATTTTCTTTACCCTTAAGAAAGGATAATGTTATTCCTATCTGATCAATCTCTTCCTTTACTTGCAAAACTATTTGTGGAATATATGTCCTTAAGTGTTGTACAACTACTAGTCTTTCAAACAATGAGATCCTTATTGACCAAGTTCCAAAATAGGTATTCAAAATAGTAACAAAATTGTTAACCTCTACTTGTAATCCAGGTAATTTATTATAGGAAGTGTAAACAATATCTAATTTTTCCTTCAAAATTTGTACTCTGTGTTCCAAAATTTTATTTATCCCTTGCAATACTGCCTCATTCTTCTCGATAGTGCTTTTCTTTTTCATTGCAGCTTCTTCTTCTCCCTCTACACTTTGGGTCTCTGATGTCGTACACTGTTCAGGAGGTGAAGGGGAAATCACATGCATGCATATTATTTGTTGATTCAAATTCTCTACTATTTTCTCTAATGCCCTTTCTTTCATGATGTGCAATTCTCTATCTCTAACAATTGCACTGTAATCTTTAAAAAGTTTCTCATATCTATCTGAGAGCTACTTTGATTTGCCTTCATTTAATCTTGCAAAATGAGTGAGCACTTGAGACATCTTAAGGTCATCAGTGTTGTGTATTGACTATATTATTTTGTCTCTATCCATCTTCTCTTGCACATTTAAGAGAGAGGGCTTATGTTCCTTGGGATACAGGCTCCACATAGCCAATGCCCAATTTTTTGGACTATACCCAAATCCTTTGATTATATCCCCTACTTGGGTTTCTGAACACAAATTAATTTATGGTTGCCTTCTTATTTGGTCTATTATAAATGTAGAAAAAAGATCCCAACCAGGTACAAATAACATTTTGCTTGTCTTCACTAACCTCCTCGCTTCTTCAGGAGTGATTGTTTCTGATTTAGGATCATAATCCTTCAAAGTTTGAATGGCTTCTTCTGGCACTTGGCCTTCCTGTGTTATTTGCATAGTAGAAGCAACTTGTTATTGCTTATGCCATAACAAGAATTTTTTGAATTCATTTGTTTTTATGAATTCATCATCTTTTAAGAAAGCTTCTTAATGAAGCAATCTTTCATCTTGGCACAGAGCTAGAGGAAACTCAATTTCCTCTACTATATTTTTTTGTTTTTTCCTCTCCTCTTTGATCTTCTTCCTCAATTGGTGATCATAGGCCCTGGTGCTAGTAATTAGAGTTCCAAATCTATCTTTTTTTTTCTTAGTAGCGCATACCTGAGAAGGCTCTCCTATTTGGATTTTTGACCTTTTAAAAGGAGGGTAATCGGTATCCTCAGAATTTAAAAGTTCTATCAAATTCACAACTACATTTTCATCCACTTCTTGCTCAATAAGAAGTGGTTGTTCCATGACAGGAAGGTTATGCACTGAGTAACCATCATCACTATCTTCTTCATATTCTGAAGAATAATGCTTCTCATTTTCCTTCTCCTTATCATTAATTAATCCCTCCAAAGAGTTGATCAAAGCATTGAAATTTTCCATCATCTGATCTAGCCTTTGCAAATAAGGCAATGTCGGGAAAAATCCACCAAATTGAATTCCCTTTTTCTTCGGGTATTTTTCTAAGGACAACAATTCTTGTAATTGTTGTTTCCTTCTTTCTATGTCATTTTCATCAAGGATATTACTAATGATATCCTCTTCAGGACATTGCTCATGTCTATTGCTAATTGGAATGGTGGGAATATAAAATTTCCTTGCATTAACAATAAAATATTTTGTATCTACATATCTACAAAATGCAACATTCATCTTAAAGTGTCCTAACCACTCATTTACTTTGTTCAATGCATTCTTTCCAATTCTGAAATTGGAAACTTTGAAGTGTCTAGGGGTAAAACTACCCTTTCTGTGTGGAGCTAAGAGCTCCTTATTAGTCAACATGAGTTGCCAAATGAACTCTAGCACTGCAATCCTTGGTGGCACATAAAATGGGAGAAGATGAGGTGGTTGGGGGAAACCATAGACTTTGATTATTGTAAATGTTCTTTTATAATAAAAATCTCCCCAATTGTGATTTCCAGTCCACTTCTCAACAAATTGACAAGGCCTTAATAATTGCAAAACCTTAATTGGCATTCTGGACATATTTAACCCCAAGCTCAATAAGATTGGTTGTACCATGCAATTGTGAAAAGCAGAAAAATCACACCCGCTTGAAGTAAAATTCCATGCCTTTATCCAAAACTGGACTGGATTAGGTTGACCATTACACGTCATCTTAGGTTGAAGGCATTTTAAATGCATGATATTGTAATTGTGATACAAAATAAGATGCATTAACAAGGAGTAATGCATAAGCCTAAGAGATGGCTCCTTCTTTCGAATAGACTCAAGACCTTCATGCATCCTACTTATTACATATCCTATGTAGTCATAACCTCTATTTACATGAGTACTCTGTAAATCTATTACCATCATTAGAATATTAGATGAAATTATGTCTACACCACCATCCACCCCCAACACGTTGCATAATCCATATGAAATATATTTGATATAAAAATTCAAGTCCTTATAGAAGTATGGCACAGACCCTGGTGTTGCCGCAATGTAATTTTTATTTGGTCTAGGGACATGAAGATGAATATCTCTTGCAACTAGGGTTGACTCCCTAATGCATCTATTTTCTTGAGCCTGTAAATTGATCTCAGTAGCCATTGGGATATTTATACCAAAAGCTTGCATGAACAAATTTCTATCCAATATTGCCAGGGTTGAGTGATCATCTTTCCTTATTATTTTTGACAAAGGGTCACATATGTTTTCCAATTCAATTAGAAAATCTATATCTAAAAAGATATCTAGTACTATCAACCTAGCCAATCCTGAGGTCCAAGGGTTTGATATGGGCACCGGGCTTTCAGAATTTTTATAGAAATATCTAAACAAATGCATTCCAGATACATCATGTGTTTTTGCATCTCTACAAAATGCTAGATCATCAGTGAAAATTTCATCACTAACCTTTTTGTTTTGTGTAGACCCCAGGACAAGACTGAGGAACTCATCTGAATAACACTCCTTCCCTTTATCCTTTTCTCCCTTATTTGAAGAAGCTCCACTCATTGTTGCCTGACTGATACTGATCAAATGTTAAAAAAAATTGTAGGGATTATGAACTTGTCAACTTTGAGAATGGTGCAAACTCAAATAATCTAACAATTTCCTCACTTTGCTTCTCTAAATGCAACGTAAATTTAGAATGAGTAACACATAATTTTACAATTTCCTCGCTTTGGGTCTTTCAATGCTTGGTAAATTTAGAATTATTAACAATCAATTGTATTTATCTTGAAGAATTGAATGCATTACATCATTTATTACTGAAGCTCTGTAATTGATGTCACTTCCATCATTACTTGGCACACTCAAAACTCAATTCACTACCTAACAACGAACAAAGTGACAGGTAACCTATATTTTTTTTAGCGAGTTAGCGACTACATAGTTTATTGCAGGCACTAAAATACTTGTCCTCTTTTAATAATTTCTGGAGATTAAACGAGTCAAGAAAGCTTGTTAGGTGATAAATGATATAATCTTTTAAAACTTATCTTGAGACTCAGTGACTGTGGGAAGAAAACAGAGGTGCTGAATATTTTAGCTTCTTATGATTTTTGCTAATGATTCAGAGACTACAATGACTTTCTTAATCACCAAAACTTTGTTGTCTTTTATAAATTTCATGGACATTACCTGATCTTGGTAATTTTTTAGATATAGCGACTAGAAAGTATTCTTTTAATCGTAGTAATTTTGTAAACATTTTTATGTACTGTCTGTTGAGATTTAGTGACTATAGTCTATTTCATTGTTGCTACAAGATTTATTATTCAATGAGAGATTAAGCGACTGCAACGAGTCTGTTAATCACCAAAGGGGATTTATATGTTACTCATCGAATTTATATGTTACTCATTGCTAATTCTGACTTTGCATTTTAAGGTGTTTGCCTTGTTCACTAGTAAATGAAAGCAGGTTTTAAAGGTTCTAAATACTAAATCTGATGCTATTTCATTACGGATTTTGAGGTAGTTAAATTGTAAATTTGATATGTCAAATAAAAGCATTGTAATAATATTGGAAATAATATAGAGATGAATAATGATGTAACATGTTAATGATTATTCTATTTTGCTGAAAGCTGGCGAGATGAGAAGGACAGAGTTGGCAACATGGCACCCGATCGCCTATGTGGTAGATGAAAACAGCGGTGAAGGAAAATTTTAGAGATATGGCGATGAGTTTAGTCGGTGAATCTTAAAATAGACTATTGGTTAGAGAACACATTTAGAGAACTAGAGATAACCTTGGTCTCAAAATCTCCTAGTTAAATCGGCTAACTCCAAAACATTTGAAGAATGGGAGAATGCCTTAGTCGTGCATTCTCCCAATTTTTTGGTGTTTATAAGTTTCATTCAGAGATCATGAAAAAAGGGTATAGTCGCCCATTAAATAGTTTTTGTTGGCATATCAAATTTATCTATTGATGGCTACTAAATCCGAAATTAATGATTTTCAATTCTCGGTAGGGTTGTTTTTAAAAATCTGTTAGCTACACTGTATAAGCGACTTACCAGATTGACTATACTTGGAAAGTGTGCAAATAGTGTGATACATAAACCAATATATTGAACTTTCATGACCTTATCCTTTGAAAATACTATCACCCTGTGGTGGAATTAATAAAATGAATCCCAATTTCATTCTACTTATTGATATCCTCATGTAAAACTTTAAAGAATTATTGCCATATCTAAAGGTTACTTAATGTGATCCTAGATCAGAGCTGAAGAATATAAACACATACACAGAAATTATCCATGCAATTAATTTTATCAATTCGTAACTTATAGAGAAATACACAAAGGAGAGATATAAACTTTGGATTTTATTGAAATGCTATATCAATATCATGTATACCAAATTTTTTAAACTACAAACTGTCTAGATATTGAACTTGATCCAACAATATTGCTCTTTACAAAAAATTTCCTAATACAATCTATAGTATCCTAGACTCAAAACTTGTCAGTAAGAATCTCCAAGTTTCAGTTCTTATAAAATGATCTTGGTAATCCTTTTATAGAAATAAGGATTGCATACAAGCTTCAGATCTTTCTTAGAAAAGCCAACAAGTTTCAACCACATAAGACAAACAATGTAAATATAACACCTTCTTGTTACAATTTTACATAATGGTTTGTAGATATGAGTGCCAAAATTTACAACAATTCCCAAGGGCAGTTCAACTTCTCCGAGGTGTAACCTTTGTGCTTGCTTTAACTATTTGAAGTCTTCTGGACTATTTTCTTTCTTTTAAGGAGTTGGGGCACTACCATCTATTGCCTCCTTAGTGGATGCTTCTTATTCTTTGGTAATATCTAAAGGATATGTTGTTTTCCAAGATGCATAAATATCTTCACTTGGCCATTGAAAGGTTAGAACTTCATCCCTTTTAGGGAGTAATTTTTCCCACTCCACAACTACCTATTGTACCTCATTCCTTACATTAGTGAAATGCATTCTGGCATCCACCAATATTTTAATTAATTGTACAAAATGGGCATTATCTTCTGTATTCAAAATATTATCAATTCTAGCTGACAACTCACCATCAATTTGTTTTAACCATTGTTCCCTGTCCTTTATAGTTCCATATGCCTTGATAAAACCAGGAAACATTTGAAAATTATCCTGGAAATACCTTGCCCTTAGGATCTCTTCCCTTCTTTTCAAACCATCTCTTCTGATTTCAAATTCAATTAGGTCTTTAACAAATTCACAAGTATTTGTCAGCTGTGCATCCACAATATGATGACTCTTAATGGTAGAAAAGATAGACTTTAATTTATTTTCTCTAACAATCCACCTATCCAAAATTGGGCTAAAAGTGGCCTTTTCTTTCCTAAAACTAATCAAAATTTCAGACAATTTCTTACCCATCCTGTAAGTTTCTTTGGGCTTTATATTTGCAACAAAAATGTAAAACTATATCCTTTATTCTTCTTTCATATCTTTTCTTTTCTCTTTGTTCTATGTCTTCATCACCTATGGAAGAGGGCAGAGGGTAGAGGGGCTACTCAATGATAGGGCTTGATGAAGAAGGCCCAGTAGGGGAAGAAGCAATCTGTAATTATCGTGATGCTTGAATTGGATCCTATTCACTCAACCTCTTCCTTAAGTTTGCAATTAATATATCATTTTCATATATTGCCTGTTTAACTCCGCATAAGCCTTCAACACCATTTCCAGCCTTAGTGTCAGTTCCTCTTTTTCCTTGGCCTCTTTCTCTACCACCCTTGCTATGAGCTGGGCTATTGCTACTACCATGCCTAATGTGTCAACTAAAGAGGTGTCAGTGACCCTTTTGACTATAAGGCTACCTGTAAGATCACTCTTGGTAATATTCTTTCCTTTGTTACTCTCATTTTTCTTCAAAGACCACATGACAAAGGCTTGATGATCATCACTAAAAGTGACCCCTTTAATTTCTTGTTCTTCCTCCTCATTGGTCTTGTGAATTGGTGTGGTTTGTTTCCTGACTATATCTAAGACCACCACATCACCTATATCCCACTCTGGGAGGATAAGAACTCTTGAATTTGTCACCAAGTCTCTCCCCTATTCTGGACTGATCTTCTCAAACCTTTTAGTCATTTCCTTCCTCACCTCACTTTCTATGATGTTTAGATCCTTATCTAGATTCTCCTCATGCCTTTTCATACATGTCTCCTGAAACTGACTCATGTGTAACTTCCATAGAAATTGCATGAAGGCCCTAGCCTTTACAAAGGCATCATCAGCTAAGAATTCATCAGATGCTTTTTTTATTATTGGGTCTAGCTATGTTCCATGCATCTCTCCCACTGTTAAATCTAATTCAGGTTCCTTTGGTGGCTCTGGAACTCCCTCAATTATCTCCTCATAGGTCATAAAAATTTGACCTAGAGCTCCCAACTGTTGTACATGTTCTGTGACCTGTTCATCATCCATGATGTTCAAAGGTGATTGGGATGGAGAGTAATCCCCTTCAACATGTTCAGGCCTCTCTTCTAGATTTTGTCTCTTTGAGGGAGGTGGGGAATCAGGAACATCTTGAACTAGTTGATCTTGAGGTGAGTATGGAATCGCTACAACCTCCTTATGTTTTTCCACCTGCTGTGATGTGGAAGGGATATTGTTTTTTCTTTTTGGTTGTTCCTGCTTGTCAGGTCCTAGTATCATGACATTATAACTAGTTTTCTTTTGTACCATGTATTTACCTAGGGGCAATACTTTAGTAAATGCACATTTTTTCAATATTGACTGAGCCTTTTCTGGATAATATTTCATGGCTTTCTCCTTTTTCTCATTTAGGGTTTGAAAAATATTCTTAAAATGATCCATAAGAGTGTCTATTTTCTTCCCAATAGGATAGATGCTCTTTAGGGGATCATATCCCTTCTCAAACTACTAGACAAAGTCCAATGTCTTCTTGTACACCAACCATTTTTCCTTTCTGATTTCTTTCTCTTGTATATTAGGGATATTTCTGATGATATCCTCAGGGAAATTGAAGATATGATCTATGAGTGAGCATCTAACCTTCTTTTTTAACATGTCATTATAGAAACCCTCTGGGTCTGTTGTCCTAGCAACTAAGGTAGCCATGTGATACAATGCGAGGAATTTATCCGTATGAAGCCATCCACCCTTTGTAATTATAAACTGGTGGGCTATTGTAACATTTGGAAAAAAAGTTCCTCTGCCTTTATCTATGAGAGTGTTATTTTCAATTTCCCCCAACTACCTTATGAATTCTGCAACACCAATTTTGAGGGGTACTATCATGTCCCCTTTTCAAATAACTAAAAATAATAACTTTTGCTAAGGCTGGCAAGCTCAAAAATGTGAAGTTTCGGGAAAAGGGGCTAATCTTTGGAAACTAATGGATTAATAAATGATAATTATTATTAAAATATGTATTATTGACCCCTCTTGGTCATGAGTTAGGGTTATTCCCTCTTTTAAAGGGGTTTGGAGGCATTTCGGGCTTATTCTAGAACTTGATTTTTGCTCATTGCTTTGTTGTTCTTCAGAAGCTGCCAAACCTCTGGAGAAGGAGACCCAAGGATGGGATTTTTCAGGTTTCTAGGAAGGTTAAGGATGGGATTTTGAGTCCATTCCATGTGCAAGCTCATGCAGAGTTTTCCCTTGTGCTGAACAGTGCAAATGTGTGAGTTTTCGGGTGTGTTTCTTGTAAGAGTTTGATGTTTCCAGTTGAATATTTCATATCAGTTTGGTTTTTTGCTGTATTGCAGACATTTTGATGTTAAAATAGATCTAAATATATGTATGGGTCATGGTTATACTTCTGTGATAGATTATTAGTGTTTTGTAGTGTTTTCGGGCTATTTTGTGTTGTTTTCGGGAGCCCGATGAGCATTGTTTTTGTCCTCCATTTGGGAGCTGTTGTGTAAAATCTATATAGATCTAGAAATTTCATTTTGCAGGACATTATGCTGGTGAAATTTCTATAAAAATGTCTACTTTCAGATTTATCAATAATATGTGAAGCTGTGAAGTTTTTGGCACTATTTCGAGCATACCCGATTTGGGCTTTATTGAGAAATTGGTTGATCTTTTGAAATATTGGCTATTTAATTTTAAAATCTGATTAGAGGCTTTAAATATCATCTAAAATAAAAAAGGGGACATTTCAGTGGTATCAGAGCTATGATCTTGCCAACCTAAGGGTTTGTAGAAGTTTGTATGCAACTAAGTGAAAGAGAAAAGAGATATTTGTAGCGAGAAAAGAATAAAGAAATTTTGATCAAACCCCCAGTTGAAAATAAAAGTAAAAAATCCAAGGAAGGAACAAGTATGGCTAATCCAGATGAGATGGTAAAAAAATTCTTCCAGGACATCTAGAATACTCAGAAGCAAACAGTGGATAGTTTGGCAGAAACTAGAGAGGCTTTGTGGTTATTGACAAAAAAACTCCAAGGAGTTGTATCTACTAATGAGAAAGGGAGCACTTCAGAGGAGCCAAGAAATCTGAAACCCACACCCTCTAAATCAACAAAAACTATTTTCTTGCCTGCAGATGAGCCACTAGTACCAAATTCAGTCCTTAGTCCTATGGAAGAGGTTACAGGTAACTTGATTGCATTAAGAGCTGCTTACAATGGCTTAGATGATGACTTTCATAGTTCGGTTCCTTTTAGAGAATATTTGGATATGATGAACACTTTGATACCCAAGAAAGAGTACAGGAGGGAGCAGGACATAAGTGGAAGAGAGCTCAAAAATAAAATAAGCAAGTTTAAAGCACCTACTTTTGATGGATCAAAGAATAATAGATAGATTTCATCTCAAGGATGATGAGGAGTATTTTAAAGAATTATCAAAGTTGAAGCAAACCAAATCAGTTAATGAGTATATAGAAGAGTTTCAAAAAGTGGCTATTATGGTACCTGATATGAGTGAAAAGAGGATTGTTTATCTTTTTCTTGATGGTTTGGAAGATTCTATTAAGCATTTGGTTAAGGCTTTCTCACCCTCAACCTTACAGGAAGCTATCAAAAGAAGCTTGCAACTTGAAACTTGTGTGCCTATGAAACCAGTCACTAATCAAAAACCCCCAAATCTTTGGCAACATAAGAGGAATTTTTAGAAAAATACTTTTTTAGCACCACCACCAAAGAATGTGATAAATGTAGCAAAAAAGAAGGTATATGAAGAGACTAGGAGTGAATTGTGAAGGAAAAAGCTTTGTTTCACTTGTAGAGAACCATGGGTTCCAGGACACCGATGTTTGGGGAAAGGTCAAGTGCACTATATTGAAGTTGCTTCAGAATTTGATTCAGATGAGCATAAGGAATTTCATGACACTAAGGAGGAAGAAGAAGAGAAAGAAAAAGAAATTAGCAAGGATGGCACTTTAGTAGCATTATCAGGAGTCCCAAGATACCATCCCTTTCGAATTCGAGGGGTACTAGCAAGGAAAAGGTTGATAGTTCTTCTTGATAGTGGTGCAACTCACAATTTTATTGATGAGGGATTTGTCATGAAAAGAGGGCTTAAAGCAAAAGATTTTGAGGGATTCAATGTTACTATAGCTGATGGATTTACAATGCCTTGCACACTGGTGGTGAAACAACTCAGGATGACCTTAGGAGATTATGAGCTATGTGATGACTTCTATGTTGTTGGCATTGGGGAAACAAATCTTGTATTGGATGTTCAATGGTTGCACTCTATTGGAAGCTATTATATGAACCATCAAACTATGGAGTTCAAATTTCATTCCAATGGGAAAGAAGTCTTATTGGGAGGCTTATCAAATGGAGCACCTAGGGTGGTCACTACAAAGAGGATGGAGATGTCTTTTTGAAGAGGACAAGTAGCATGGGCAGCAAGAATCATAATTCACCCAAAAAGCTCTTCAAAGAATCAAGGTAATTTCCATTTTGAAATTAAAGATATTCTTGATAAGCACAGTATAGTTTTCAATGATTTGCCTCTGGGATTACCACCAAATAGAGGTTTCTTCGGGTTGTGTAGCTACTATAGGAGATTTGTCAAGGGATTTTCTTAGCTTTCTGCCCCCTTGACTAATTTGACAAAGAAAGGAGCTTTTATTTGGATAGATGAGGCACAAAAAACATTTGATAAGCTTAAGGAGGTAATGAGTTCATGCCCTATGCTCGCAATTCCAGATTTCTCTTTACCTTTTGTTGTTGAAAGTGATGGTTCTGGAGAAGGTATAGGGGCTGTCCTAACTCAAAGGGGACATCCAATAGCATTTGAGAGTAGAAAATTAAATCAATCAGAGAAAGGTTACTCCATCTATGATAAGGAAATGTTGGCAATCATGCATGTGCTTCATAAGTTTAGACAATATTTGGTATGTGGGAGATTCATTGTAAAGACAAACCATAATAGCCTCAAGTTCTTCTTAAACCAAAGGGATTTGAATGATCGTCAACAAAAATGGGTAAGCAAATTACAAGCTTACGATTTTGATATTGAATACGTGAAAGGAAAGAATAATGTGGTTGTTGATGCTCTCTCAAGAAAGCCCACTTTGTGTTCCTTAACATCTATCTCTGTTGATTGGAAAGTCTCCATAATTTCAGAGTATGCTAAAGATTCCTTTGTCACCAAGATCTTGGATAAGCTAGTGGATGATAATAGGTACAAGGTTGTTGATGAATTGATTTATTACAGGAACATGATCTTCTTAGTGTCAGGATCAAAAACTAAGGAGAGGATATTGAGGGCCTTTCATGACACACCTTTGGCTGGTCATCAAGGAAACAAAAAACTTCAAGAGCGCTTTGCATGGAAGGGTATGAAAGATGACGTCCTTAAACACATTAAGGAATGCATGGTATGCCAACAAAACAAGAGTGAGCAAAATTTTCCTATAGGGTTGTTGCAGCCACTTCCTATTCCTGAACAAAAATGGGAAAGTATTTCCATGGATTTCATCACGGGGTTGCCCAAGGCTCAAGGTAAGGATTGCATATATGTGGTGGTAGATAGACTAACTAAGAATGCACATTTCTTTCCCATCGCATCTGATTTCAAGGCATCACAAGTGGCAGAATTATTCTTTAAAGAAATTTTCAAGTTACATGGCTTGCCTAGAAATATTATCAGTAACCAGCATAGTAGATTCCTTAGCTCTTTTTGGAAGGAGCTCTTTCATTTGGCAAGAATTGAATTTACTTCCAGTACTAGCTATCACCCTCAAACAGATGGAAAAACAAAGATAGTTAATAAATGGATAGAGGGATATTTGAGGAACTATGTTTCAAATCAACAACACGCTTGCGTGAAATGGTTGCACCTAGGGGAGTATTGTTACAATACATCTCATCACATGTCTATCGGTATGCCTCCTTTTTGTGCTCTTTATGGTTATGATGCCCTTTCCTTTGTTGATCTAGTACTTTTAGATAGCAAAGTACCTGCAACAAGTGATTTCATTAAGCAAAGCCAAGACATAATAAGGTCCCTCAAGGATAATCTACAACATGCACAGAACCAATAGAAGTTGTACGCTGATAGGAAAAGGACTAAAAGATCTTTTGAAGTGAGAGATTTGGTATTTTTCAGATTACAGCCATATAAGAAAAGCACCTTGAAGAGGAGTGGGGCAGAGAAGCTCAAGACAAGGTTCTATGGGTCTTATAAGATCATCAAGAAGGTAGGAGAGGTAGCTTATGAATTGGAGCTCCCACCAAACAGAAAAATACATAATGTTTTCCATGTCAGAAGGTTCTAGGCCAGAAAAACATAGTATCTATAGAATTACCACCTCTTGATGATGAAGGGAAATTAGTTTTGATACCAGAAGAGGTTTCAGATACAAGAGAGAAAAGATTGAGAAATAGGAGCATCACAGAGTATTTGGTCAAATGGAAAGGATTACCATTGGAGGAGGCAACTTGGGAAGGAGAACATATTCTTGAGCATCCAAACCTTCATTTCTTAAGGAAAAGCAATATTTGGGAGGGAGGACTTGTCATGTCCCCTTTTCAAATAATTAAAAATAATAACTTTTGCTAAGGCTGACGAGCTCAAAAAAGTGAAGTTTCAGGAAAAGGGGCTAATCTTTGGAAACCAATGGATTAATAAATGATAAATATTATTAAAATATGTATTATTGACCCCTCTTGGTTGTGAGTTAGGGTTATTCCCTCTTTTAAAGGGGTTTGGAGGCATTTCAGGCTGATTCTAGAACTTGATTTTTGCTCATTGCTTTGTTGTTCTTCAGAGGCTACCAAACCTGTGGAGAAGGAGACCCAAGGATGTGATTTTGTAGGTTTCAAAGAAGGCTAAGGATGGGATTTTGAGGCCATTCCATGTGCAATCTCATGCAGAGTTTTCCCTTGTGCTGAACAGTGCAAATGTGTGAGTTTTCGGGTGTGTTTCTTGTAAGAGTTTGATGTTTCCAGTTGAGTATTTCATATCAATTTGGTTTGATGCTGTATTTCAGACATTTTTATGTTAAAATAGATCTGAATATATGTATTGGGTCATGGTTATACTTCTATGATAGATTATTAGTGTTTTCGGGCTATTTTGTGTTGTTTTTGGGAGCCTGATGAGCATTGTTTTTGTCCTCCATTTGGGAGCTGTTGTGTAAACTCTATAAAGATCTGGAAATTTCATTTTTTAGACCATTATGCTGGTTAAATTTCTATAAAAATGTCTACTTTCAGATTTATCAATAATATGTGAAGCTGTGAAGTTTTTGGCACTATTTCGGGCATACCCGATTTGGGTTTTATTGAGAAATTGGTTGATCTTTTGAAATATTGGTTGTTTGATTTTAAAATCTGATTAGAAGCTTTAAATATCATATAAAATCAGAAAGGGGACATTTTAGGTACTTCATACAACAATATGAATGGGGCCCCTCTAAAACCATATAGTCTAATTACAGTAGAAACAGGATAAAAAATGAAATCCCCAAAATTATGCACAATTTTGAAGTGCTTGCCAAATTATTTCAGTCTGACAAGTTCAACCAAGGCCTTTGGGATTCTTGGGTTGTCATGGACAAATAATAGCCTGAGCCTGGCTGCAAAACATCTACCAAAATTGATGAAACTATTATCCTCCCTATCCCATGTCATGTTGAGGCTCCACAATTGGACTGGCATATCCTCACCATCCTTATGTTTCAACAAATCCATCTTCTTCTCAAAATAACTTGCACCTTTAAATAAGAACATATACATCATGAAAGAGTACTAGCAAAATGGCTTGTCAACTTTGCTCTTTTGGATTCCTATCAATCCATTATGAATCAAATCAGCAATGAAAGGGGCAAAGTCAAATGTAACTGATAGGTATGGGTGTAGAATTTGGACCATCATGTACATTAAATGTACTGGCATTCTATCTTCAACATCTTCTCCAAAGATTTAAAGTTAAAATATTCACTCCTTTCTCTCAAGTTAAAATATTCTATTTTAAAGGGCTCCTGTGTACTTGGTCCCATTGTAATCATTCACCCAATTTTATCACAAAACTCCTTCAAGGGGCCAATCCTAAGGTAATCTCTCTAAGCATTTTACACTTCATTTAATTCCTCAAAATCAATTCTTTCTAGGTCATTTGAGGGTTCACTTAGTCTAAAAACCCTCCTAATTTCTTCACTTGAGATGCTTATCAATAGGTTTCCTTTTACATCCCTAACTACCCTAGTAATCCAGTCATAATTCTTTACAATTTGAGTCATCAAATCTGCATCTATAAAAACACTGGGTACCACAAGCTTTCCTAGGTCAAATTGCCATACATTATTGTTAGGAGGGAGGGAATTTCTCTGGCTAAACCCTACTTTGAACAATCCTAGACCAATGATATCAGAAGAGCCACTTGCATTAATTGTGCCATTCCTAGCATCTCTTATGTAATTTCCCGTGTCATATAAGTCATCTGCTACCTTTACCTTAGGGTTTTTTGGAGTTAATTACTTAGCTTTCACTAAGTCAGTTGTCAACTGATCTAATAGTTCTAACAGGTCTTCATTTAATCCTCTCTCACTATACTTGACTTTACCAGTTAACTATTTTCTTGGCGGCATTCTAGGGTTTTCATATTCTTTATAATTTGCGCAAAATAAATATGACTGAATTATGATCCTACTAACAGGAATAAGAATCACAAAGATATTCACCAACCTTTTGAGGAATTTCTCAGGAATTGACAACTAGCTCTGTACATTTCCTCGTCCAGGCTTCTAAAAATTCTATCTCTCTATGTTTCTAAGAATGCATGAATCTTCAATATATTAACAATCAAAAATAGTCTTTTCAGCAGTTTACTCCACACGATCTAGCCATTACTTCTCTAACAAATCAAATTGTCATCACTCAATGGAAAAATTCAATTTTGCACCAGTCTTGGTTGAAGTTTGAAACTAGGCCATCGATCTTCTCCACAACATAATCTAATAGTTGTCGCATGTTCACAAGGGGTGACAAGATTCTTTGCAAACATACAACATCCATGTGATTAAGATGCATCGATGATAAGCTTTTATTAGATCACCTAGGACCCACTTGACACTTTGAATGCATCACTACTATTAGATCCTGCATCTAACGGTCAATATTATTTCCTTTTTCTGAGTCAACATAAAGTAAGACACCGTGGCCTTGATATTAGATCAACGACTATCACATGATCGTAAGGTTTTCAAAGATTCCTAGCAAACATACGACAATTGTTACATTTGTCATTCCTATTTATCCCTTAAGTATTCGGTCCCACCTAGGTTCAACAATTAGAAGCGTCCATGTCACAACATTCAACCAATGAGTATGCTATTTTTTTTCTATTTAGGGTCGATTCCTATGACAGTTGCCACATCATCAAGTAATATAGGCAATCAGGAACAAACACTTGTCCACAGCTAGCTGCGAGCCCACCCTTTTCAAATGCTTGCTAATAAAGTAAGATCGATGGTGGTCGCATGATCAGTAGATCTTGAAAGTTTCCTTACAAACACATGACAACTGTTGATTCTTTGCAGACTAGCAGTCATGCAGAAACCTTAGAGAGTGGACACATGCATTGACCTGTCATTCTCCCATTCTCCTCCCATTCGCAAGATGTTTGTGACTTAACCAATTTAATTGGGAGATTTCAAGACCAAGGTTATCTCCAGCTCTCCAAATGTGTTCTCTAACCAGCAGACTATTTCGAGATTCACTAACTAAACTCTTCACCATATCTCTAAAGTTTTCCTTCACCACTGTGTTCATCCACCACATAGGCAATTGGGTGCCATGTTGCCAACTCTATCCTTGTCATCTCGCCAGCTTCGTGAAAAATATAATAATCTAATTCCACATTGGTAAATGGTTGACTCATCACAACACACTCAAACTTCCACTACCTCGTACTTCTCTCACTTCTGACAAATTCATCAACGCTGCTGAAAGTAAAATAGAAGGAAGTACCACCTGTGACGAATTTGTCAGTGCTACAAAAAGTAAAATAGACAGCAGCGAAGAAATAAGCAATGCATGTCTTGTAAACCATGAACCTAACTCCGGTTGCTATTGAGTTAATTCATAGCTCTGCAGTCGCTTCACATAGCGGAAATGTTACAATTTCTATTTTTTTCAAAATTCGCGGATGATCTCGATCATTTCAATCATCTTGCATGTGTACGGCATGCTTGACGACCATCGATAGAATTAACCCAGGCCAATGCATTTCATATAAGAAACGCCTTCGGTGTAATTAAACTATTCACTTGAAATGCAAGAGAGATAATTTAGGATATAGGATATTGGTGTGCTAAATGAGTTCCAATACATCACAATTTCTCTTAAAATTTCTTTGTGATCTCATTATGTTCTAGATCTTCTTCACCATTTCCACTTCTCAACTCTATAGATGACCTTGTAAGCTTGTCTAGTGCCTCTAGATCTAATAAGATTATCCTTTCGCAAGTTGTCAACATTGTCCAATTTGTGCAGGTCCACCAAATGGAAGGATGTTTTTAAGAATAATTGAGGGTGATATTAAAAAGTTAATTTTTAAGAGGTTGAAATTTTGTAGGTTTAATAGATGGAGAAGACCTCATTAAGATTTGTAAAGTATAAGATTATGTACATGCAAAAGTCACTTTTGAGATTCATGTGTAATCTTAATCTTGGGTAAGATTTATCTTGACATTATGATTTAGATTATACATTTGATTAATAAACTTGAGTAATTAATTTTAGTCAACAAATGATTTAAGGGGAAAACATGAATTAAATAAATAGATTACATTTAATTAAATATTGAGAAATTAAATCATAAGAATAATGAATTTAAATATTTATTTATTAAATATTGGACATTAGAAAATGATCGATTAATTAAATAAATTATCTTGATTTATGTACTTAATGTCATAAGAAAAGTTAAGTTCATTAAATAAATAAACTTAATTTAACTAACTAAAAAAGTGGTAATGTGGTGAGAATTAATGGTAACAAAAATGTTAACAGATGATTTTAGGTGTGTACAAGTACTAATAATTGATTAATTTATACACAGTTAAAAATAATAAATATTAATTGGAGTACTTATTTTTATAATAGATTCAAAAACAATTAAAATACACTCAATACAAATTTGAACTATTCTTTAATTACAAATAACTTAATCATAAAAAATTTAATAAAATAATCTCTTACCATTTTCAACATAAATAAACTATCAAATTATTTTCAATTGTAACAATTGAAAATAAGTTGGTAGTTTATGTTGAAAAAATGATAAGAGATTATTTTATTAAATTATTTGCAATTAAAGAATAGCTCATTCAAATTTGTATTAAGAATAATTTGAGAATTTGAGAATCTATTATAAAAATGAGTACACCAATTATCTTAGTTCTTCAAATAGAGCACAACAATACAATTTGACTAGTATATAAATGCTTTAAGAAAAATTCTATGCCTTTTAGTCTACTCTTACCCAAAATTTTCTATACAACAAAGATGGGATGCAGAGAACTTATCACCAAAGTTCTTAAGTTTGAAATGCAAACCACTTCTAATGTCTCCCTATGATCATCCCCATCTCACACAACTAACATCTCTACCACTTCTCTCATACATGGCCATTGATTTGGATCGCTCATGTAAAACACATAACATTTGTTCTATGCAATTATCATCCACCACACGCTCATCTAGCACTTCATTTCCCTAGCCATCCAAATTGTGTTGCTTATCCACGCAATGATGTTCACACCCTATCTTAGTTCTAGCTTTCCTCTCACTCACTAGCTCTAACACACCAATCTAAAGCTATACATGTCACTTTTCTTATCAATCTTTAAGATCTCCAAGTATTTTACACAACACATTTTGTGTGATACAAAATTATAAAAAAATGAGACAATTTCTCTTTGTAAACTAAACTAGAACTTGTACCAAAAGTAAATGCAATTGTTACACCAATAGTAAAATATACTCTTAATAATATATTACGGGGTACAAAACACAAAATGTAAAAAATGTATTTATTAGTGTCTTACTCTATTTTTGAACTTGCCTGAAAATTGTCAAAGCATCCATAAAATTGTAAATCCGAGTCAATTTGACCAAAGTACATCCCTACCATTAACATACAGTTTGAATTTCAAGACTTAACTTACCCTTAGTCAAAAGTTTTGAACATTTTTCAAAACAAATGTTAATCTTTGAAACATGAAAATATAGAATTATTTAATAAAATAATTTTAATATTTTAAAATTAACTAATTTTATATTTTTACGTTTCAAAAGTTTTGCAATTCAAATTTTTGAGAATGCTCCATTTTTTAGAATTATTAACTTTCCAAACCCAAAAAAGGCTAATTAACTCTTTAAAAATGCGGAAAAATAAGAAATTAATTAACCCTCCAAAAAAATAAAAATGAGAGACTAATTAAAAAATTTTCAAGTTATATCCTATCCTTTTAAACGCATAGGATCATAAACAGAAAACTACGACATGCATGTTATTGAAGGCTTTTGAACAAATTATGGCACCCAATCGGGCTAGCTTATAGTGTCTCAAAGAAATGTATTCTCATGGCATAACGTGATTACACAACAGAGATTTATCATTTTGACGAATGAAATGAAATAATTGCGAAAAATGGACAAAATAGATATGTTGAAAATATTTTAGAGACTTAAAAAAAAATGCACGACACCGAACAAAGCAGATAAATTGTTTGACAAAATGTCATCGTAAGGAATGAAAAGAAATGAATATGGCCTGTGCGTAGTAGATCTGTTGATAAGGTTTTGAAAACTTTCAAGCGAATACAAATGACAAAACTCCAAGAGGCAGGTATAAAGCTAAACTCAACAATGTTTGCCATATCATCTCAGCTTGCACTAAAATGGGATATTTCAAATAGGGAATGTAAATCCATTACGCTTCATTTGTTTGCAGAATTGGAATTTGAGTCAAAACTTGATTATCTCAAAATCAAGTTTTGAAATTTTAATTTTGTGTATTCGGAAGATAGTTTGGACAGTTTGATTGACATGGAAGATGTAGAATTAGAATTGAGAAATTCCTACTCCTGTATTTGGTTTGCAATTTCAAATTGAAATTGAAATTATATTAACCGGGTCCTCTCCTCTTTTAGCCGGCTCCAAAATGAGATCAATCTTCTCAGGCAGGACAAAAACCTGTTTAGAGGTCTCTTTTGCATTATCGTCAAGGATGTCGACACAGCCGATCGAAAAGATCTTATTTGAGAAATTCATGAGAAGATTTCTCAAATATGTTGCAAATCGCAAGAAAATTTCATTTTGGAAATGAATGAGGGAAAGACAGTGCTTGCAGCTCTGCCTCCTTATAACAGATCTAAATATTATAGTGAGAGCTTGGGTGAGCTATCAAATGCAGTAGCAGAAAGAATCGAGTTTTTCTATGATAATGGATTCACATTCTTGAGGGATCTGAATCTTATCATAGCCCAAATTTCCACGAAAGACTGGACTTCTGTTGACAGTAAGCGAGTTGTTGTAACAGTTGATATTTTGAAGAGAAATCTTTCTGTGACAAATGGGAATGAAGAATTGTGGGTGTTGGATAATTTCCATACGCAGGAACAAGATCCTGATCTTCCTGTTGTTTTCTAGGACTATTCATGGAACATGAGAGATTCAGTACTCTGTCTCTCACCGTATATAGAATGCTCTCTTCCAACCTGCAATAATTCTTGTTCTCTACCGTTTGAATCCAACCACAAAAATGAATTCTGGTTTTAGCGGACGCGACCAGATATTAAATTTTATTCTGAAAAATTCAAATCCACGAATTGAAAATCAAATTCTATCTATTGGGTGAGAAGATGGTGCTGCCCATTTTAGAGCTAAAACCCGATTTTGAACCCTAAACCTCAAATTGCATTTTACTCTCACAAATGACAGGTTTGCTGAAAATCAGAAAGTCCTACAGCCAATTCCACTCCAATTCCTGCAAACAAATGGGGCCTTAGGGCACTAAGAAAAAAAAAAAATTTTGGCTAATATTTAAGTGGGGAATTCTCTGACAAGAATGAATGCCAAATGTAGGGGCATGCACAAAGCATGTAAATTATTTGACACGGTGCCTGATCGAGATGTGGTTTCATGGAATTGGATGATTAGAGGGTATGCAGCCCAAAATGGGCATTATGGAAAAGTTTTGGAGATATTTAAGAAAATGCAAGAAACGTGTATCCAACCAGATCAGTGTACCTATGCTAGTATCCTTCGAGTATGCGTTAAAGTAGGAGCTTTGACTCAAGGTATACAGGTCCATCATAACATAATCAGAAGTAGATTTTTTTTTAGATGTCGTGGTTGGTAACGCCCTAATAGATATGTATGCTAAATGTGGACTCATAAAAAGAGACCTAAATAATTTGACAAAACACCTTTTCTATAGTTGGATTCTTCAGAAGATCATGACTTAGATTACAACACTCACCACCGACATCTATTACAGTTGAAAGATATATCAATTTTTTCGTCACATATTGTCGTATAGAACTAATGGGCAGTGAATAGCAATACCTTCATTTGATGAGTGGAAATCTCACTTTATTCCTATAAGTGGATCATTAGTTGTCAATTATTGACTTCATACCTATCATGATCAAGTGCCCTAACATGGTCGAGGAAAATGTATCATCCTTAATTTTTATTGCATAATTTGCGTGCAAATGGGCATTTGTGAGCATGTTGCAATGCTTAAGTATTTTCAATCTTGTGAAGGGCGTTGACATTATCTCTTCATTTCAACAAATGATATATGTTTTCACTCCTCAAATAGCTAGATGGAAAGATGATTATAAGTACCATACATGAAGATGAAGATTGAAAACTACTTCGACATGGTCAAAATTTTATTTTCTCTTTTATGTTTTAGGCTTCAAATTGCCTTTTTGTAAATAGTGAATTTTGTCACCTCTAGTCAATGTTAATTAGTTGACTCTTTTTCAAAAAAAAATTATAAGCTTAATAGTTTCATTTAATGTGCACAAAAAATGAATTATTTATTAACCTAGAAAAGAAGTTAGTTACAAGAATGTTATTTTGTGAGCCTATAAATTCAAGGCCATTAGGAATATAAAATGGGAGACTTTTACGAAGGGAAAAACTCTAGATAAATTTAGAGAGAAACTTTTAATTACTTTTAGTTTTGCATTATGTACAAAAGCATTTGAGATCATAAAATTTCATAAATGTAATAAAGAAAGCATTTGTTCATATGTTCTAAAGGTTCCACAGAGTTACAATTGCTAATTTTTTGTATGTTAAATTGGTGACCCCTTTGTGCATCTACGTGAATCATAAATAATCTATGCAATTGAAGTAATGAAACACAGTTTTTTAGATTCAAAATATTGTTGCCATTGTTTCCATCGATGTCAAAACCTTCATACCAACATCTTAGCGGTATTGGTTGGTTGTTGGCAATTTTGGTTGTATACCTATTGGTTGTTACTAAAGCATCAAAAGTATCAGTTATATGTAGAACATAGCTAGTACATACAATTTTGGTGGTCTATGGCAAGTGTAGTTGGTTCTACTCATGAGTTACATATTTTGGTACACTTGTGTGCTTTCGGTAATTAAAGTGGTGCATGGTATTTTTATATTGATCACTATTGACTACTATGCTTATAGTGTTCTTCCAGGTATTCTTAATATCTAGACTTTCTTGTTGTTCATCAATTATCTTTTGGTATCGCATTCTTGACATGTTCTATCTACTTTCATCTATCGTTGGGCTCAGAAGTTTTGATGATCAAGACATGGTCTTGGTTGTGATGTTCTAACAGTTTCAATAATTGTAACAAGCATTGTAAACATCTTAAGTGTGACCTATATTTGGGTCCTGGTGTAGCGTGTTGTAAAATTTTCTTATGTGTTTTCTAGATTTAGGATGTGTATGATCGAATATCTATAAAGATAAAGATAACATTCTTGTATATTAAGTTTTGTGTGATCAAATACAAGAGCTTGAAACTGTAAGTTTTGTGCCATCATGGATCTTCCTCGAGAGTTTAAGCTTCTTTAAGTGGAGGTAGCTCTTATACTAATTGTTGAACAGACACCGAATACTAAGGAGAGGAGAGATAAATCATCATTAACCAAAACCCTTAGTTAGATAGTCAACCATAAATGTTATACACAACACACCTTATTAAGTAAATAATCAACTGAAACAATAATACAAAAATACTAGGATTTTTATTCTAGGAAAACCCAAACGGGGAAGATCTATGATGAGTACTTGTACACAAAGATAAATCACTAATATATAGTCTAATTAAAAAGATAGTAGGATCCTACTTCTCTGAAATTGTAACGAGATACTCATTTCCAATATAGTATTGAATATCAATAGGATCTCACTACTCCAAACTTGCAAATAGAGGCTCACTACTAAAGTAGCAAGATATGGAAAAGAACTTGTGCACCCAAGACTCATTGTCCTAGGGACAAGGTACATAAAAATATTCACAAAAGATAAAGATATTATCCTAATAATAAATTTGTCTAGCACAACTCTATCAACCTTAGCAACAATTTTTCTCTACCTTTACTTCTCTACCATAGTCACAAATAACAACCTCAAAAGTTAGACTCAACTATTCTGAAAATCTGCTTCTAGAACTTTTCTTTCTCACTCACAAATCTTCTATATTTTTCCAAAGTACACACTACACTTATATACAAGATAGGTCATTGGAGTTACAACAAGGACAACCATGCCAAAATCAAATTAAAGGAAAATTACAATAAGGTCCAATGCTAAGAGCATTTGGACAATAATATATGTCATACTTAACATTAACCCACCCAAATAAGAGATAAATATTAAATGTAATACTAAAACCTAAAACATAAAGCATGGTCCACTTCAAGAGAGAAATAGAAACTAATTAGAGCCGCAACACTTGGTAACACAATTTTTGGATAACCAAGAACTATGTTTAGATCACCAAGAAATGTCACAACCAAGACCAATGCCTTCATACAATACAAATCACATCTATACATATTCATGCTTTATTTTTGTAGCAGAAACCATCCAAAAAACACAATTAAACAATGATTTTATGTCATTGAACTACTAACTTCCAGAGCTAAGAATATGGAACTAAAGCACCAATAAACATCACTCTTACATGATCATGCGAGAATACATATTAGTCTTCCATTGCTTTGTAGCACTATCACATCCAAGACGCAACCTTACTTCTTCCATACCAACTTCCTTCTTCCAGACAATTAGATATACCCGTGTATGTCTTCAACAAATACATTTGAACCACAATGTTTGATATAAAGGATAACTAGATATTTAACAACCAAACATATAATTCCAACGTGTGATATATGGAAGGGGGTAGAGAGAAGTCGGTAATGAAATATGGATAGATAGTTAGAGAGAGAGAGAGAGAGAGAGATTAGAACTATAGCAGAGGTTTATTTCTTAACATAGACTAATATTGCAATGAACATTAAATTTTCTTAAAGAATTTGTTTAAATACTAATGTTGAATCAAATAAAGTGAATACTTTTTAAGGTTAAAAGTTTTCTAAAATATTTTCTTGCAATGTCATTGGATGATAGTAGATTGTTAGAAAAGAAATATATATTGATGGTCCCTACATGAAGAGGAGGCATGGATCATTTAATCTTTAAAAAATATCTATAGATTCTCAAATAGGGCTATTTCTTTATATTTTATTATATTTTCAGCAAAATGTACATGAAGATATTATTGTTTCCTTTACATACTAATGGCACATGGACTAAAGGATACAAATTTTTTATAGACAGTGAGGCCAACATCATGAAAAAAATTCACCTATGATTCTCTACATATGCCTTGTAGGTTAGGTTCAAGGATAAAATCTAAGAAAAATCATGTGATAAGGTAAATGAGGGTGAGAGCAAAAGAAATCAAGTATTGATCTCTTGATGGCTATTGACTTGAATCTACTTCATAAATTAGGTCTAGGCTCAATCATATTCTTGTTGATTGAAACTGAGTTTTTAGCTATTTTGGAATCTCCCCATTCCATGATTGAATATGCAACAAATTAATTTTTAACTATTTTTAAATCTATCCATTCTATGATTAAATATGTCACAAACTAATTTTTTTAACTATTTTGAAATCTATCCATTCTTGAATTGAATTTACAACAACAAGAAACTATTAAGTTACTCTAATATGTCCTTGATACATTTTTTTAGTGATTATAATAGGGTCATGTAACTTATTGAAGCTAGTTTGTATTGTGTTGTTGTTGGAGCATTGATTAAGCTATGAACACTCTTTAATATTTTATTTATCCTATCTCTAAAATACCTCAATCACAAGTCTAGGAGTTTAATAGGATTTAAATCATTACTACTTATTTCCTTTTTTAAATTTAGTTTTACAATGTACTCTAAAAGGATCTTGTCTATAAAACAACTTTGAGGAAATCATAGGTTGTACTATATAAGGATGTTATTGAAGAGATACATTTAAATAGAATTAGACAAAGTAATGGAGAATAAGTAGGGTATTTTGATTTGACATTTGGAACAAAATATAGATGTACTAAAAGTGTTTTTACTACTTGTGATTATCCTTGTCTACTCAAAGCTAAAGTTCCTTCTTTTAGTTAGAGACTAAAATTTAAAATTTAGAAAGGTAAAATAGTGATAATTTTCTCATCATGAAACCCTTGTTATATTTTACTAAAATAGAATTTCCTAGATAATTATTTAACTTTACTATCTCCATATAGGTCCTACCAACTTAGTAAGAGATTTCATTTTTATGGTAAGTAAATTTATGTGTGGACATATTTTATTGATATTGTAGGTATTAGGGAGATTTGTTCATGGACTTGGCACACAAGAGAATCTTATGTTTTGGTATGATTTTCATATGTAATTCAATGCAAGCTTTTTCCTACATAATCTATCTATAAGATAAATTTTTCATCAATTATAAATAATTAGATCTTTGATTTATCCTTGTAATTAACAAGGTAAATTCAAACTTACTCATCACTTTTATTTCTATTAATGTCAATTGATGATCAATTGACTATGAAATGATTTTGCAAATTTGTCCTTCTCCGCAAGCAATTGATTGAGAGTAGTTTCTCCTTCATCATTTTCTCTTGGTAAACCACCACATCCTCCTACTCACTAATATGCATCAGTTTCATCAAGTACAACACTTGTTGAAGACCATCTTGATTCACTAAATAATTTTTTAGTTAAATTGGATTGTTGATAGTTTTCCATGGTAATTTTCCACTAAACTGATAACTTATCAAGCCTAGACAATGGCATAAGGTCTTCTTCATTGAATTATTGTAAGTGTTGTAATTATTATGGTAAAAGTTTGTAGCTGGATATGCTCAGATAGTCAAGGTACAAAAATTGTTTGTCAAAATGCCTCAATTTAAATGGTTTGTTGTAGATATAAACAAAAACTAGATATGTATCAAAATATCATGATATCTAGATAAATGAAATTTGAAGTCAGGGAAAGCCATCTTAGTGATGTCTATCAATGTGCTCCATGTGTTTACTGAGATGAAGGTTTTGGATATGGGTATGGAGACCCCCAAGAATATTGTGAAGCATATTTTTTGGGGGTCAAATATCGTGATTGCACATGGGTTGACAGACATGTATGATTGTAATTAGTTGTTATTTTTACATCATAATGGTATTTCTAGTGTATAAATCATCACTGCTCCAAACTTTAGTCCATATCTAATAATGTGCAAAAATGAATATCTAGAAAGAACTCACTATTTAAGAACTTTGTATTACATTTATTTTATATATTACTTTTACAAATTTTTAATTTACTCACAATATTTATAGAATTTTAAATTATTCTTCATTATCAAATAATTTAATAATTAAAAATATATTTGTTCAAAATAAAATTATCTTTTAATCAAATTTTACATTAATAAACAAACATATTATTGTACATTATTTGACCATTAAATATTTAAACAAGTACATAACCACTTCTAAAATTTTCTAATTCTTTTACCATTTGTTTGCCGGAAGATGGCAGGAATTTGAAAGCGGGAATTTGACTTTTGGTACGGCCATATTCTCTTTTTGACTCAAAATGAGAATATGGCCATACCAAAAGTCAAATTCCCACTTTCAAATTCCTGCCATCTTCCGACAAACAAACATGCCCTTATTAGAAGGCGGTGTTCTACCCCCAAGATACTCATACGCTGGTTGAAATCTAACATCAACAATTCAACAAAGACGGGATGAAGACATCCACAACTTTAGCAGTTTTTAAGTCCGTTAATCTAAGAAGCAAACAACTTCGTTCTCCTCCTCGGAGTGTTCACTTGAAACCCTCCCCACACGTTGGAATTCTTTTTCACGACTTGTCTCCCTACCGCATTCCTCTAACATCTCTACTACTTTTCTCATACAAGGCCGATGCTTTGGATCTCTGTTCGTGCAAACCAAACCCACACGTAAGACGCGGAGCATTTCTTCCATGTAATTACCATTACCTTCTTCTACTGCAAGTGCACGCTCATCCACCACTTCCATCTCTCCTCCATCCTTAGAAATTGTGTTGCATATCCAACGCACGATGCCCACGCCCTCTCCGGACCCCACTCCACCTGTGGCTTTCCTTCCGCTCACCAGCTCTAACACCACCACTCCCAAGCTGTATACGTCACTTTTCTCATTCACCTTTAGCCTCTCCACATATTCTACACACCACATTTTGTGCGATAAAAGAATTAGAATTTTTTATTCAGGAAATAATAATTTATTAGAAATTGAAGGAGAGAAAGTGTTCATACCAGGGGCTATATATCCGTGTGACCCGACGTAACCAGATACCGTATACTCATCGCCTAAAATATCAACCACCCTCGATACGCCAAAATCTGCAATTTTAGCCTCAAAATCCCCATCGAGCAAGATGTTGCTAGACTTAATATCCCTGTGCAATATTGGAGGGGAGCAATCATGATGCATATAACTCAGTCCCCGAGCTGCTCCAACAGCCATCTGATATCGCATCGGCCATTGCAGCGCCATTTGTGGTCCTGGGCCACCGTGCAGACGGTCAAACAAGCTACCGTTGGGCATGAACTCGTATACCAATAGCTTGAAATCGGACTCTTCGCTTGATATGCAACACAGAAGCTTCAAGATGTTGGTGTGCCGGATGAGCCCCAATGTATCCACTTCCACTTCCACTTCCATGATTTTATTCTCTTCTTCCTCACCTTTTCTCTTGAGTCTCCCTGTTGATCTGCTCATGTTGCGGATCTTCTTCACAGCTACCGCTTGCCCGTCGGGAAGAATGACCTTATAAACCTTTCCAGCATATCCGCATCCAATCACGTTAGCCTCTTTCAAGTTGTCGAGGATGAACAACTCGTCCACATCTGTCGAGTGGAATGGAGTTAATTTCCACGATGGTCCGCTGCTTGACTTCTTGAAAAACAAGAAGCAACACAGACAAATGGAGCACAATAACATGGCCACTATAAGTAAAAGCGGTACCAGAATGGTAGCTAAGCTCTGACGTGACAACTTATGAGAAGAGGAACACGGTGGTAGCATCAAATTCTGACCACCACATAGCTTCGGGTTTCCCAGAAAGCCCTCCTTGTAAGCCGGAATGTCTAGAGCTTCAGGAATGCGTCCAGACAGGTCATTGTTGGAGACATTAAAAAAAAGTCGGCCTCAGGTTTCCCAACAATGGAGGAATTCTTCCAGAAAGCAAATTGTTTGACAGATCAAGACTGTTCATGATGTCGTTCAGAGCTGCTGGGATTTCGCCTGTAAGTCGATTGTGACCCAGATTGAGCTGACTCAGTTTCTTAGCGACATTATTTCCTTGGGAATTTCTCCTGACAGAAAATTATGACCCAGCTGGAGATCACTGACCAAACTCAAGGCCCCGACGTCACGGGGAATGGACCCTGACAACTGGTTGTTGCTCGCTTCAAATACTTCAAGATTTGTGAGCTTTCCAACTTGTGCAGGAATTTTTCCTAAGAACCGGTTGTTGTTTATCTCCAACCGACTCAGATTCCTTACTTCGCCAATTGCAGCTGAAATTTGGCCTTCAAACTTGTTGTTGCTGACAAACAGTTTTTTGAGATTGGAAGAGCCCCATAGGCCAGGAGGAATCTCGCCGCTCATATGATTGTTTTCGATGTGGAGAAGCACTAGAGAATTGCAGTCTTCAAAGGACGAAGGCAGACTACAATTGAATTTGTTTGAAGAGCCATGAAAACTGTAGAGCGCTCCACCCCGACACAGATTCTCTGGCAGGGGACCTTCCAATTCATTCCCCACCACATCAACATCAATGAGATTGGAGAATGTACCCAAGCTTGGGGGCAACCATCCATTGAGCTTGTTGTCGAAGAGCTTCAAATAACTCAAGTACCGGAGGTTGCCGAGCCCAGCAGGTATCTCTCCGGTAAGCCGATTGTTGAACAAATGCAGAGAATTCAAATATGTGAGATTGCCGACTCCATTCGGAATCGTGCCGTAAAGCTGATTTTCGCCAAGATCCAAACTGGATAAGCTCCTTAGTTGGCCAATGTTGGCCGGAATTTGTCCAGACAAATTGTTGGCATAGAGAAACAGTAATCTCAAATTTGAGAGAGCCATCAAACTGGTAGGAATAGTACCGGAGAGATGATTCAGCGACAAGTCCAACTCCTCCAGCTGAGTTAGATTGCCCAAAAATGCCGGGATTCCACCAAGAAGACTACAGTTTTGCATCCATAACTGCTGCAGTTGCTTTAAATTGCCAATCTCACTGGGTAGCACACCAGGGCTCAGAGGATTATTATCAAACGTGAGGTTCTTCAGAGACTTCAAATTCCCGACAAAAGTAGGGAATGCCCCACTCAAACTGTTTTCATGGAAGAGGAGAGCTTCGAGCTTGGGCAGCGTTCCAAAGGCAGGAGGAATGGGGCCACTGAAAGCATTATGCGCCAAGTTCAACTCTCTCAACTCATTCAATTCGGAGATACGGGTGGGCAGCATTCCAGCGAAGTGGTTCCTCGACAAATCGAGCTTGTGCAAACGGTTGCAGTGCAAGAGAGCATGGGGGAAGGGACCACTGAAAGCATTGGCATGGAGAGTCAAGGTAGTGAGATTAGGAAGGGCGCATATGGCGGAAGTAAGGTTGCCAGAAATGGAGGCCCCCGTGAGATCAACAGTGGTAACGCTGTTGAAAGCATCACACGAGATTCCATGCCAAGCACAAGGATTTTGGTGAGACTCATTCCAGTCGCTCAAAGCACTCTGCGTGTCCCTCCAATCTGCCTTTTTAATTTTAAGCAGAATAACGGCATCTTGCGAGAGGGAAGTGCAGTGGAGAAGCAAATGCATAAAGGTGAGAAAGCAGAAAAAGCAAGTGAGAACGCGGATGGGTATTACTGCTGCCATAATATCTATGTTTTTGCGAAAGAAAAAGCTCTCATTGCAGAAATGTCAGGAAAGCTCTCAGATTTAAGGCTCGATGATACATAGTTTTCTTCGCAAATTCCATTAGACGTAGAAATCTTTGGACAGGAACGAAATTTTCAGAAAACGACTAGCGTTGATTAGTATGCAGAGAAAGAAGTTCTTGGAATTTATTGAGTGCTGCGCTGTGCGAAAAAGAGAGAAATCGAATACATTCAGAATTAGTGCGCAGTACTAGTGCCGCCATAATCTAGAAGAGAAGTATTGAGCAGAAAAGTAATGTGACTAGTCGACCAGTACAAAAAGCAGCGTGAAGGACCCGTTCAGTTGCGTAAATGACCCGCTAAAAGTGACGCTCAAGTCTACCCACATTAACTGATAGCCGATAGGTTATTAAAAATAATAATAATGAAGTTTGGCATAATATAAAAATTTATATTAATTCAAATAAATTTAAAAATAGAGATGATAATACATATTTTAGGTACCTGATGATAAAAAAATATAATAGTAATAAGAAGAATGTTTAATTGGTGAAGCCACATCATCATTAATAAATATTTGCCACTTAAAATAATTATAAATTTTTATTATATTTTTAAAAAGTTAAATTTTTATTTCTATGGCAGGATGCTACTACATATGTTAGATGCAATATTTTTTAAAATTAGGCAATTATTTTTAAGTATTTTAAAACTTTGCATATATTTTCTATAGTTTAGATATATATCTATATTTAAATTATTTAAATAAATTCATTTATTTGCTCTTTCATTGGCTGTAAAAGGTAATGGTGGGTGGTCCCACAATAGTGAGTCTTACTTTTTGGCCAACTTTGACACAGAGATCAACATTCTAAGAAAAAACTTTACTTTCAAACACTTATTGCCGCAAAATTATTAGGAATTTGAAGATTATGTAAACTAGAGTCTTTTAAAAAAAAATTTCTAGTTTCTAAATATATTCAAAAAAAATTTTAAAAAAAAATCGTTTAAATTCATTTTCCCTTCTCCTTCGAAAAGTGGTTTGCGTGAAAAAATTATGTTTTTAAGGAGTTACTATCACTTGGATCAACATAACTTTTTAAAAAAAATATGATAACGATGTAATTCTTTCAAGATTATATTTGTAACTTCAATATCTAAATGATGCAATTGGTTTTATTCATTTTGGGTCAATATTTCATAGTTTATTAAGTTCTAAAGTGACAGTAACTATAATTTAGACATAAGGTCACTTGGATCGCTCTAACTTGATCTGTGTATATCGAATTTTTTTTTCTTTTTTTCATAGAAAGATAACACAAATACGCTTTTCCTACATATTTTTTTTTTTTTTTTTCTTATAATTTACTATTTTTCCTGAAGTCTTGAAGAGATAGGTTGTTGAGATTAGGAAGGGCGCATATGGCGGAGGTCAAGTTGCCAAAAATTGAGTACCCCATGAGATCAACATTGGTAATGTTGTTGTAAGCATCACAGGAGATTCCTTGCCAAGCACAGGCATGTTGGTGAGACTCATTCCAGTCGCTCAAAGCATTCTGTGTGTCCTCCCAATCTGCCTTTTTAATTTTAAGCAGAATAATGCCATCTTGCGAGAGAGAAGTGCAGTGGAGAAGCAAATGCATAAAGGTGAGAATGCAGAAAAAGCAAGTGAGAACGCGAATGGGTATTATTGCTGCCATAATATCTATGTTTTTGTGAAATAAAAAGCTATCCTTGCATAAATGTCGGGAAAACTCTCAGATTTAAGGCTCCATGATCCATTGTTTTCTTCGCAAATTCCAATAGACAGAAATTTTTGGACGAGATTGAAATATTTGAAAAACAACTAGTGCTGATTAGTAAGCAGAGAAAGAAGTTCTTGGATTTTCTTGAGTGTTGTGCTGACCGGACAAAAGAGAAACCGAAGACTTCCAACAGTAGCACAAAAAAGTAGTGAGCAGAAAAGTACAGCCATAGTCTAGAAAATGAATATAGAGAAAAAGAGTGAGCCAAAACGTAGTGTGACTAATCGACCAGGACAAATGGTAGCATGAAGGACCCGTTCAAAAGACCGTAAACGACCCGCTAAAATTCAAAATTATATTTTTAAGTATAAATTAATTTATAAATTCAATCAAATGGACATCTAAAGTTTTAAGATGCATAAAAGCTAATAAAAATATTTTAAATTTCTATATGAAAAAGAAATTATTATTTGTGGATGTAAATATAAATTATTTTCTATTCTGAAGATTTATCAATTGTATTAATAGTGAAAAATTTAATATTTAAAGTAAAAAGATATCATAGAAATATTTGAAGGTATTATTTTAGTAAGTCAAACATGAAAAAATCAATGACAATCAAATCTTTGATGATTCATCTTCAGAAGAATTCATCAAAATAGAATAGGGTAGAGGGTTTATTAGATTCAAATATGGAGGATAGTATACAAGTAGTAGATGAAGGAATGGAAGAACATGATGGACTAAATTAGGAAGAAGGGGATTGGAAAGATGTGGTGGATGAAAGATTTAAAGAATTGAACATCAAGAGTGCAAATTAGGAGGTAGAGATTGACAATTTAACATTTAGGGAACCTTTTGGTAAAGGATTGATTTCCCTCATAGGAGTCGGGATTAAGAGAAGAAAATTTGAATGGAGGAAGCTTGGTTCCAATACTTAGAAGCTACATAGCCATGACATCTTTTTCTTCACAATGCATTTTCGTATTTGAGCCCACTCATTATTTTTGTGTTGATATGTGAAGCAATATCAAATATGTTCTTTTAAAGGTCAAGTAGATGTCATTTTTTATTAAGGTAACAATAAGTTTTGAAGGGTCCCCGAAACCCTTTAACAAATAAAACCTTAAGATAGAACATTAAAAGCTCCCAGAGCGAAACAAACAAGCCAAAACAAAAGATAGGACACTCAAACAACTAACCAAGAACACTGCAAAAATAGGATCATTAGAAACAACTGTCCAAAGAAAATAGCAGCAAAGCTATATGTTAATCCCTTTTTTATGGGATCGAAGGGTCATGTCAAAAGAAGAGGAGGATTTATTAGATTGTTTCTCTTTAATAGTGATCCAACCATCTTTGACTCTCGTAGCCTCATCTTGCCAATACAATGAATTCAAGACAGAAGAACAAGCACCCAGCAACGGTTTTGAGTCAAGGCCAGAATTAATCCCAACAAGTGAGACAAAAACTCCAAAACCCGCAGCATTCAACACACCATCATGGCCGATAGGAACATCAACCAAAAAGCCACCAGCAAAGAGCCTAGATTCTGCCAGCAAAGGAAAAGAAGGCACTTGTTCAGCAGGGTGATTAGAAACAACGTCATCATCAATCTCAATAGGATGGACAGGAGGCAGAACAAGAATTAAGCTATTTTCTTCAACAATAGGCTTCTGAGAGCCCGAAACAGGATCAAATTCCTTCAAAATCTAAGGAGAACTTTTTAGGACTGTATAATTTTTGGTGGAAGCATCCTTCAACCAAGTATGAGAGACTTTCTTCTTTTTAAAATTAGAACTGCGATGTGTAGCATAATGACCTATTTTAAAACATTTTCTGCACCAAAAGGGGATACCCTCTTAGTCTAGTTGTTGCATCCAATAACCTTTAGATGATTCAATTTTAATTTCAGCTGGAAGACCCTGCAATAAATCAATATCTACCATAATGCGGGAAAAGGTAGACAGGTAAATATTAGAAGATTCATGATCAATTAGCTAAAACTCCCCCAAAGCCTCCCCCACTTCCTCCAGGACAGATCCTTGCCAGAGATGGAGAGGGAGATTAGGAAGCCTAACCCAAATAGGAATCTTTTTGAAAACTTCAGTGGAGGGATTGAAATCCGGGTGCCAGGGTTTTACCCTAAGAAAAAATTTAACCTCCTCCCAGCTGAAAAATTTTTCACACAAAATCTTAGATCTATCCTTAAATCTATCAAATTTAGCTACAAAGAATCCTTTAGCTAAGGAAAAAATATGGACATTATCTGAGATTATTGGTTCCCATTTTCAGGAAACCCAATCATGAAGTTGGGGCAGACTTGGCCAGAACCCCCAAAAATGACATATCAGAGCTTGTTCCTTAAAGATCTTAGAGCTACTATCCAACTCCCCTTCAGTAACAACAGAGAGATTAACAGAAAGAGATCCACATATTGAAATTGGATGAGTAGAAGGTGCACCATGATAAGAGCCCCTCGGCTTATATAGAGCTTTAGAAGCAACATTAGCATAAGAGCCCTCTACTAAACGATCTTTAGCAACAGCAAAAAGACTGGAGATAGCATTAACGGAAGAGGCATTTGGGCCAATTGCAGAAAAAGGAATCTGCGATCCAGAAAGACCCAAGACAACACCTTCAGAAGCTTTCCCCCTCACAAGCACAATAGGAGGCACCGAGCCAGCACACCCCTGTATAGGCATTTTTGAATTTCTTGGGCGAGAAGTGGGAAATGCCTATGTGCCCGCACACCCCTGCGTAGGCATTTTTGAATTTCTTGGGTGGGAAGCGGGAAATGCCTGCGTGCCCACACCCACACCTACATCCGGTGACATTCTTTTATCAAGTAGATGTCATTATCCCTTGTACAACACATGTACTTCTTCCAACACAGTTTTATTTCTTGTATGAACCCTTTCAAAATTGTGATAATGTGATATGTTTGTGTGTATTCTCAATGATGTTAAGCTCAAGTGATGTAGATTATTCCTACGGAAGTCAGTGGTCCCTAATGCATTTGCAATTGTTAATTTAATTCATGTTATTATAATCAAATTTAATTATAACACCAAAATGTTGTCCAATCATAAGGATGTAACAATGCTAACAATGAACAATGAACCAATGAGAAAAGCCTTAAATTTGAATCCTATGAAAAATATATAAATTAATTTTGATTCCTTACACTAAAAATATATACAAGAGATAGATCTAGTTATAAATTATTTTTTTCCAAATCATAGGAAAAAGGGCCTTGGTAGACAAAGACCATTTATAGAATGTGAATGAGAATCTTAGAGTGAGAATGTATCTAATGTTATTTCATAATGGCTTAATTATGCATTATGCCAAGTACTACGAATCTACTTCATATCCTTCTATACATAAAATGAATCAAATGAGTGAATGAAATCGAGTTCAAAGACTCTAAATTATGGGATATTGAGCCTTGGTATTTCAAGAATGAAGTGGGGGGATAAAAAGATTCACTCTATGCTTGCAGATTTGATAAAAGATGTTCGTGGGATGAAGAATGAGTATGAGAATCTATGTTGAAGGATTTTCTACTCAAAAATTCAAACAGGGATGTATCCATGTTATTTACATGTATTCATTTATTTTACACTAGATAATGAAGGTGATATGCATTTCCTAATTAAAAAGGGGAAATATGTTCTTGGCTTGTGCTTGTTGCTCATGAGCTCACAAATTTACGCAAGCTACTCATAGAGATCCATTAGTACTCATTTATCACTCACATACTTAGGAAAAATGTATGTAACTCTAGTGAATCGATACACCTAGATGCACATGAAGAAAGGAAATTGGATGATCCCATAGTAGTAGTAGCGGTAACTTATATTATAGACATGTACCTATTGAGGTCATCTTTAATCATTCAAGCTTTTTATAAAATGAAAGCATTAGTAAATCTCCTACAATGACTTTTTCTTTCATTTTTCTAATTGGGGATAGTAATCTTACACTTTCTATTAAGTATGATCCAGAATACTAATATTTGAATAGAGGTGGAAATACTATCCTAATAGGGAGAGTATAGATCAAATAGGGAGACAAATATAACCATTTGAATCACACTACTTTGCATAGTGTCAAATATAAATGCACAACTCAAAATAATTACTAAAAAACTTGCCACTATTCAGTTTTCAGTCTAATGATACGTGATTAGTATAGTATACTATAAGTATAGCTGCTAATGCCAATTAATATGCATGATTACATATAATTTTTATTTTCATTAAAGACATCATATTTCTATAATTCATGTTGATTAGTGTGAGTCGCTTATAGATTCAATTGTCTGAAATTAATTTATAATTTTGTATTAATAATTTATTTACATTTAATTTATTAAAATTATTTAAATTTTTCATAATATTATTAAATATACTATACTATATTAATTTTATAAATAAAATAAAACTGAAAAGTTTTTTAAAATGACATGAAAGAAGAAAACAAGTAAAAAAAAATAACATTATATTATAGATTTTAAGCTAAGAACCTTAAAAAAACTTATATGACTAAATCAAATAGAAAGAAAAGATGCTCATTGACCCATTAAAAAGTAGCTTCCATAAAAAGATATTTCATATTTGAATTTTCAAAATTTAAAAATATTGATCTAATTAAATATTAAAAACAATAAAAATCAGCCTATGAAAAATAAAGGAAAAGTCTTTAAAAGAAGGAACAAAACACGAGTTATCTCATGACATTTTGAATGATTCAAACGACCAGTTCAAGAGAGGGTCCCATAAATCATTTAAGTGTTGTGATGGGAAAACATGTAGGTCGTAATAAAACACAAAATTCACTTTCGTAGGCCCCGGGAACATCCATTGGGAACGTTCGTGGAAATTGATTGCCAATTTGCGAGTGATGAGTGCGCAAAGAAGGTAAGGTTCCTCACTTTTCCTAGTGCCGTGTTAGTGCGAAAAGAAATGAAAGCGAAAAATGTAAGTGGCCACTAAAAGTTGAAGTCAAAGTCTCCGTCCACTAGAATATGCCAAACGAGTCTCGACCACTTTGATATAAATATGCCAAACGATTGACCTTCAAACCTTCAAAGTATTTGGTCCCCCAATTCGTTACCCATGCAAACACACACACACAAAAGGATAACAACTCACGAAATTCTTAAGTCTATGCTTTTCAATATATAATCTAAATTAAAGCATAAAGGAATTTTTTTAATATATTTTAGATTTTAAATTGAAAGTGAAAGGGGAGGGACATAGCTATCTAGTCTATGAGATATTTGGTCCAACTTCGTTGTTTAATTTAGCTTAAAATAATGAACTTGATAACTATTTGACATAATATATGGATGTATATAATGTTGTAGTGTTGAATATTAACTTTTATAAATGAAAGTTAATATATTAGATTTCCTAAAATAAATGAAAGAATGATTATATCAATGTTTATATTATTTTTTAATCTACAATTCTATTTTAATGTTGTGAAGATTTATTTATTAAATTTATTATTTAATAATTTTAGTAAACAAATTATATGTTGTTGTAGTTTTTCCTTTAAAATTTTCTTTGTGCTTTAAAACAATTATTAAGAGGTTGGATTAACTTATTAAAAAATTAGTTCTTCAATCTAATGTATGCCTTGGTTAAAATAGGTACGCAATATGCTTTTCTTTATTAAATGTTAAACATCTTAGTAGCAACCTCACATTTCCCTAGGACTTTGATTTTTCAACATTCTTGCTAAGAAACTCTCCTGCCCAAACCATTTTTAAATTTTGACTTACAACAACACATGGTCACTGACTCTTTGGAGGAATCTTCCTCCTCACAACCTTGCCTCCCCCCCCGCTCAAATATGACTGTCATGAACTCTCTTACAGGTCCAAAAGATTCACACAATGTGCCTGGCAATTTATCAGGGCCTCCTCAATTGTCTGCTTCCGACAAAGATGGGGAGGGGTCACATGGTGGGGAATTTCAAAACCCAACTAGAAAGGTGTGTTAGTTTGGTACCCCAACAATGCACTAGAATCTATCCTTGTGGATTTTGTTCAAATTGAAGAGTGAATAGAGATCTCCCTCCCAAACACTATTATGGACCGGATTGTCTCAGAGATGAACATGACCATGGTTCAGAGGTTCTTTTCATTATGCCCCTCCATTGATATAATCTAGAGATGGGTTTCTTCGCACTAGAAGCTGAAAGGAAGTGTCATTATCTTTGTCATGCCCGGTGGCTTATTCATGTTTAAGTTTACCACTCAGGAGGACTTCATCTTTACTCTTTCAGGATCGTGGATGTATGGTAAACACTTCCTAACTTTATCTAAATGGAAGCTAGGCTTTGATCCATCTACAAAACTTAACTAGTTGGCACCTATGTGGAATAGAATGCCAAGTCTCCCCCTTGAGTTTTGGGATGAGAAATCTTCAGATGGGTTGGCAACTCATTTGGGCACTATGTTATAGCTGATGTGGTTACTTTAGTCAAATTCAAGCTAGATTACACCAAATTCTATGTCAATGTTGCTATCAATAAGTCACTTTTGAATTTTATAATGCTAAAATCCAAATGGGGAAAGTGGACCTAGGCCTTGGTATATGAGAATGCCATTTTGTAGTGTCAAAGATGTGCCAAGAAGGGGCATACTGAGGCTGAATATAAATTTCCCATTTGGAAGGAGCTTAAAATGAAAGATAAATATTCCTCCCCTGGTGCTTTAGGGGCAGATGAATAGGAAAAATCCAACAATGGGGAGATAGAGGTGTAACCCTTTATGGTGGGAATCCTAGATCTAATGAAATCCTTGGAAGGCTCTGATAAAAATGGTATCCACCCTTCTAGGGAGTTTCTTGAGGAGTGGGAAATCCCTCCAGTGGAGAATCTAAGGAAGTCACCTTGTTCTATGTCCTAGTCGACAAGTGAAAAGGAATGATTGATAATCTGTTGTGCAACTATGACTAAAGATAATAATGTGTCATTGACTAATGTTGAAAATGGTTCAGATGGAGATAATGTAAGGTTCAAGGCTGAGGCCACTTTAGCCAAGATCTTGCATATGAATTTAGTCCCAACTAGGAGCCCCACCTTAGCCTCCCATAATGAGGTGTTGGTCGAGGAGATAATTAAGTCTATTATCCCCATGTATGATAGAAAGTCTACTACAATTGGAAAATCCTCTAATGTTGACAAATAGTGGTAGACCTAGAGGAAGAAGACTAGGAGCAAGAAGGTTGATGTGGGGACAAAAAAAAAGTTGGAAGACCATGTGAGAGGGTATGAAGGCAAAAAGGTTATAGTAAGGGAGATTTCCTATGGTAGGAAATCAACCCTAGATGTCAATCAAAAGCTTATGAAATGAAGTTCCTTTCATGGAACATTAGGGGGCTAAACAACCCCCAAAATAATTATCTATTAAATAGTACATTCTTGATCATAAAATTGATGCTTTACTGTTGTAGGAAGTCAAGATGTTGTATCAAACTTTCTCCATGATTGTTGGCAAACTTTGGTTGGGTGTCTCTTTCTATTACTCTGAGGCTATTGGGGCCTCGGGAGGGATTGCAAAAATGTGGAATCGAAGTACAGTTTATGGAGAAGCTCTTGTTTTCTCTCAAAATTATCTTTTCTATTACTTTTAGGATGGATAGCTATTGTTGGCACCTCTGCAATATCTATGCCCCCAATAACCATACAGGAAGGAAGTTGATATGGGATGAGATTGATGATAGCATTCTTGAAGATCAAAATGCTAGATATATGTTAGTTAGGGATTTTAAATCTCTTTTATTCTCCTCTAAGAAGCTAGGAGGTCTTAAGGATTACACTAATAGTATGAGCGACCTATCCTACTTCATCAACAAAACATACCTTTTTGACCTAGAGCTTCAAGGTAACCCCTTTACTTGGTCCAACAATAGGAAAGGATCTCACCTCATCCATGTTAGACTGGATAGATTTTTTTTCTCCTCCATGTGGGATATGGGAGTTAATACTACTCTAAGAGCTCTCCCTAGGACTGCTTCAGACCGCACCCCTCTGCTCCTTCACTAAATAGATAAGCTTAACTCTACTCCACTTCCCTTCAGGTATGAAATTATGTAGACTACTCATCCAAAATTCAGATACTGTATTTTAAGATGGTGGTCCACTCCTATTTGTGGTTCAACTATGTGTAGAGTTTGAAGAAAGTTGGATCTTATTAGGAGGGAGGTGATAGGACGGAATAAATCCACGTTTGGAGATATCTTCAAAAAGAAGAAAAAGATATTCTCTCAACTAGATAATATACAATTATCTAATGCTTATTCACCAATTTCCAATTTTCTCAATGCTTATTCCAACATATCATTGCTTATAAAATGGGAACTATTAATCATGCTGTTGTTGAAAGAAACTTTCATGTTATTGCTTGCCATCTCTATAATGTGGTCCTATTGTTTCCCATTCTCTTTGCTCAAATTATTTTTGAACTCGTCGAACATAATTTTGTTCTTTTGGGAAAACTATTGATTCCCTTAACTTATCATATTGTTGGCATTATTGTTGACTTTTGGGGCAATTGAAAACAAACAACCCTAGCAAATAAATTGTTGATTGAAAGCATCTTACTTGCTTAAATTGTCACATGTCCATAAATAAATGTAATTCAGAAATTCAAATATAAAAAATAATGTAATATTAATTAGAATATTGTATTTGTATATTAAAATTTGTATCTGTGAAGTCGAATAGAGTTAATTTCGACGATGGCCCGCTGCTCGGCTTCCTGACAAACAAGAAACAACACAGACAAATGGAGCACAAGATGGATGTCACTATAAGTACAATCGATACCACAATGGTAGCTAAACTCTGATGTGACAACTTATCAGGAGAAGAACACAGAGGTAGCATCAAATTCTGATGCCCGCATAGCTTTGGATTCCCCAGAAAGTCCTCCTTGTAGGCCGGAGAATCGAGAGCATCAGGAATGCCTCCAGACAAGTCATTGTTGGAGACATTGAAAACATTCAGTTTCAGGCGTCCTAATTCGGGAGGAACTGCGCCACTGAGCAAATTGTTTGACAGATCAAGACTGTTCATGATCTCGTTCAGAGCTGCTGGGATTTCTCCTGTAAGTCGATTGTGACCCAGATTGAGCTGACTCAGTTTCTTTAGCGACATTAATTTCTTGGGAATTTCTCCTGACAAAAAATTATGGTCCAGCTGGAGAATACTGACCAAACTTAAGGCCCCAAGCTCAAGAGGAATAGGCCCTGACAAGTGGTTGTTCCTGGCTTCAAATACTTCAAGTTTTCTCAGCTTTCCAACTTGCGCAGGGATTCTTCCTTCGAACCGATTGTTGCTTATCTCCAACCGACTCAGATTCTTTGCTTCGCCAATTTCAGCTGAAATTTGGCCTTCAAACTTGTTGTCGCTGAGAATCAGTTCCATGAGCCTGGAAGCTCCCCATAGTCCAGGAGGAATCTCACCACTCAGATGATTGTTCTTGATATTCAGATACTCTAGAGAATTACAGTCTTCGAAGGACGAAGGCAGAGTACCATTGAATTTGTTTGAAGAGCCGTAAAAGCTGTAAAGCGCTCCTCCTCTACACAGATTCTTCGGCAGAGGACCTTCCAAGTCATTTTCCCACACTTCAACGTGAGCGAGATTGGAGAATGTACCCAAATTCTGGGGCAACCATCCAATGAGATTGTTGTGGAACAGCTTCAAGTAGCTCAAGTACCGTAGCTTGCCGAGCTCAGCAGGGATCACTCCCGTAAGTTGATTGCTAAACAAATGCAGACAATACAAATATGTGAGATTAGCGACTCCGTCGGGAATCCTACCCTCAACCTGATTCTCGCTGAAATCCAGACTGTCTATGCTCCTCAGTTGCCCAATGTTCGCCGGAATTTGACCGGACAGTAGGTTGGTATAGAGATAAAGTTTTCTCAAATGCTCGAGATCCATCAAAGTGGCAGGAATAGCACCCGAGAGATTATTCACTGACAAGTCCAACTCCTCCAGCTGAGTTAGATTACCGAAGAAAGATGGGATTCCGCCCAGAAGACTACAGTTCTGTAGCCATAGCAGTTGCAGTCTCTTTAAATTTCCAAGCTCACTGGGTAGCACACCTGGGCTCAGAGGATTGTTGTCAAGCGTCAGACTCTTTAGGGACTTCAAATTGCCCACAAATGTAGGGAATTCTCCACTCAAACTATTTTCGTGGAAGAAGAGAGCTTCGAGCTTTGGCAGCATTCCGATTGCTGGAGGAATGGAGCCACTGAAACTATTATTTGCCAAATTCAACTCTCTCAACTCGCTCAACTCGGAGATACGAGTGGGTAGCGTTCCGGCAAACTGGTTGCTCGACAAATCGAGCTTGTGCAAACGCTTACAATGCAAGAGGCCGCGTGGGAAGGGACCGCTGAAAGCATTGGCTTGGAGAGTCAAGGCAGTGAGATTGGGAAGGCCACATATAGCAGAGGTCAACTCGCCAGAAATGGAGTCCCCCGTGAGGTCAACAGTGGTAACGCTGTTGAAATCATCGCAGGAGATTCCAGTCCAAGCACATGGATTATGATGAGACGCGTTCCAGTCGGTCAAAGCATTTCGCGAGTCCCTCCACTCTCCATTTTTTATTTTAAGCAGAATAAGGCCATCATGCGAGAGGGAAGTGCAATGGAGACACAAAAGTAAGAATGTCAGAGTGCAGCAAAAGAGAGTGAGAGCGCGGATGGGCACTACTGGTGCCATAATATATTTTAGCAAAAGAAAATGTTGTCCTTGCACAAACGTCGTGAAAGCTCTTTCTGAT